>JAJSOF020000003.1:47115667-47120965 GCA_025594305.2 Periplaneta americana | reverse complement strand
GGATGGGGTAGATAGGAATTTGGGTAGATAATTTTTAAAATGGATAAGATATATATACAATAAGATAGATAGATAGATAGAATTGGTTAGATAGAATACTGTAGAATAGGATAGAGTAGGATAGACAGAATAGCATAGAATAGGATAGATAGAATAGAATATCGAAAATAGTTGAATGAATAAAATAGGATAGAACAAATAGGACAGATTACTATGATAGAATATAATAACAATACATATATATAGAGACAAGGATAGAATAGGATGAAATAGAATGAAATAGATAACATATAATAGATAGAACAAGATAGATAGACAGAAATATGACAGATAGATAGACAAATAAATAGAATAGATACTAGATAGATAGATAGATAGATAGATAGATAGATAGATAGATAGATAGATAGATAGATAGATAGATAGGTACAAAGAATAGGATATATAGAACAGGATAGCATAGAATAGGATAAGGTCAAGTATAGGATAAATAGAATGGGGATAGAATATAGATAAATACAAATAAATAGATAAATAAATAAATAAATAAATAAATAAAATAAATAAATAAATAAATAAATAAATAAAATAAAATAAATAGATAGATAGATAAATAAAATAAATAAACAAATAAATAAATAGATAGATAGATAGATAGATAGATAGATAGATAGATAGATAGATAGACAGACAGAGAGACAGACAGACAGAGAGTCAGATAGATAGATAGATAAATGGATAGATAGATAGATAGATAGATAGATAGATAGATAGATAGATAGATAAATAGATAGATAGATAGATAAATAGATGGATGGATGGATGGATAGAGATAGATAGATAGATAGATAGATAGATAGATAGATAGATAGATAGATAGATAGATAGATAGATAGATAGATAGATAGATAGATAGATAGATAGATAGATAGATAGATAGAATAAGACAGAATAAGATAGAGATGAAATAGGACAGAATAGGATAGATAAATAGAATAGGATAGAATAAGATAGATACAATAGCATAGATAGAATAGGTTGGATAGATCATAGGATAGAATAGGATACATAGATAAAACATGATAGAACAGGATAGTTAGATAGAATGAAATAGATAGCATAGAATAGATAGAATAGAATAGATAAATTAGGATATATAGACAGAATATGACAGATAGAATAGGGCAGATAGATAGAATGGGGCAGATAGATAAAATAGAATAGATAGACAGAATAGGATAGATATTTAAAAGAGGAGAAATAGATAGAATAGGATAGATGTATAGAATAGGATATATAGATAGAATAGGTTAGATATATAGAATAGGATAAATAGATAGACAGACTAGTGTAGATAGACTGAATAAAAACATAGATAGAATAGGATGGATAGAAAGATAAATAGAAAATGAGAGACTGAATAGGATAGGGTTTATAGAATAGCATAGAAGATTAGGTAGATATAGAGTAGAGGACAAAATGGAATGGGAAAAATAAATAAATAGAATAGGATAGAATGGGACAGAATAGACTAGAATAAGATAAATTGATAGAATAGGTTAGATATAGATTAGTTAGGTAGATAGGATAGGATTGTTGGAGAGAATAGGATAAAATATGATAGGATAAATAGATTATAACAGATAGATAGAAAAGAATGCATAGAATAGGATAGATAGTTTGAATAGAATAGATAAAATAGGATAGTTAGATGGAATATTATAAAATAGGATAGATACATAGAAGAGGATAGATAGAATAGGATAGAATAGGCTTCATAGATTAGGTTAGATACATAGAACAGGATAAAGTAGTATAGATAGTTAGAATAGAATAGGATAGATAGAGAGATAGATAGATAGATAAATAGATAGATAGATAGATAGATAGATATAGATAGATAGATAGATAGATAGATGAATTAGATAGATAGATAGATAGATGAATAGATAGATAGATAGAAAGATAGATAGATAGATGAATGTAGATAGATATAGATAGATGAAGAATAGATAGATAGATAGATAGATAGATAGATAGATAGATAGATAGATAGATAGAGATAGAATAAGACAGAATAAGTTAGAGATAGAATTGGACAGAAAAGGATAGATAGATAGAATAGTATAAATTGACAGAATAGGATTGCTAGTTGGAGTGGGATAGATAGATAGAACAGGATAGATAGACAAGGATATATAGATAGATTAGGATAGATAGAATTGGATATGTTAGTTAGGATAGGATATGATATATAGATAGAATTGGACAGATAAATAGAATAATATAGATAGATAGAATAAGATAGAATAAGATACATAATATAGTGTAGATAGTATAGGATGGATAGATAGAATAGGATTGATTAGGATAGAAAGAAATGGATAGATAGTTAGAATAGCATAGAATAAGATAGATAGAATATGAAAGATTGGCAGCATAGAATATAATAGGATACATAGATAGAATAGGATAGAATACGATAGATAGACAGATTAGTATAGATAGAATAGAATGGATAGAATAGGATTGATGGATAGAATAGGATAGATAGATTAAGAGAGATAGATATAAAATGACAGATTAGAATAGGACAGATAGATAGAATGGGACAGACAGACAGAATAGGATAGATAGATAGAAGATGATAGATAGGAAAGAATAGATAGATAGAATAGGAAAAATAGAATAGGACAGGATAAATAGATAGATTAGGATAGATAGATTGAATAAAATAGATAGAATAGGAAGATAGATTGATTGAAAAGTGATAGACAGAATAGGATCGGATATAACAAATATTATAGATAGGTAGAATAGTATAGATATGTAGAATAGAATAGGAAAGATAGATTGAAATAGGAGAGGATACAATAGAATGGATAAATGTTATAGGATAGACTTGGACAGAATAGACTAGAATTTGATAGATGGAATAGGAGAGGGATAGATTAGGATAGTTACATAGAATAGATAGAGACAATAGGATATAATATAATAGGATGGAGTAGAATATAATAGATAGATAGTATAGGATAGATAGATTGAATGTTATGTAGAATAGGAAAGATAGGTAGAAAAGGATACATGGTTAGAATAGCATGGGATAGATACATAGAACAGGATAAAATAGATAGATAGATAGATATAGTAGGACAGATAGATAGAGTAAGAAGGCATAGGACAGAGATAGAATAGGACAGAAAAAAATAGATAAATAGGAGAGATGGATAGAATAGGATAGATAGAATAGAATAGATAAATAATGGAAACTGGATAAATAAAACAAGATAAATTGATAGAACAGGATAGATAAGGCAGATAAATAAATAGAAATAGATAGAAGGCCAATAAATAAAATAAGATTAGATAAATAAAACAAGACAAATAAATAGAAAATAAAATAAATAATCTAAGTAAAAAATAAAAAAAAATAAAATAGGATTGAATAGGACAGATAGATAGGATAGTATAGGGTAGTCAGAATAGGATAGGTAGAAAAGGATGGATAGATGGAATAGCATGGAATAGGACTGAAATAGTAGGATAGAATGGAATAGATAGCTAGAAAAGGATAGATAGAAAGATTAGGATATATAGATAGAACTGGATAGAATAGGATAGATTGAAAGAATAGGATACATAGATAGAACTGGATAGAATAGGATAGATAGAATAGAATATATAGATTGGAACAGATAGAAAAAAAAAATTGATTAAAGGATAGATAGATAGATAGATAGATAGATAGATAGATAGATAGATAGATAGATAGATAGATAGATAGATAGATAGATAGATAGATAGAATAGGATAGATATATAGAATAAGATAGATAGAATAGGATAGGAGATATAGAATAGGATAGGATAAATTGAATATGATAGATGCAATAGGATAGATAGATAGCATTGGATAGATATATAGAATAGGAAAGATAAAGTAAGATAGATAGAATAGGGTAGGTACATAGAATAGGATAGAGTAGTTACAAAAATAGAATAGACAGATGGGTAGAATAAGATAGATATGTAGAATAACATAGATAGATAGATAGATAGATAGATAAATAAATAAATAAATAAATAAATAAATAGATAAATAAATAAATAGATAAATAGATAAATAAATAAATAAGATAAGTAGCTAAAAAGGCAGTCAGACAAGAAAGGCAGACAGGCAGTTAAATGAAAATAAATAAATAAATAAATAAATAAATAAATAAATAAATAAATAAATAAATAAATAAATAAATAAATAAATAAATAAATAAATAAAATAAATAAATAAATAAATAAATAAATAAATAAATAAATAAATAAATAAATAAATAATAGATAAATAAATAAATAAATAAATTAATAAATAAATAAATAAATAAATAAATAAATAAATAAATAAATAGATAGATAGATAATAAATAAATAAATAAATAAATAATAAATAAATAGATAAATAAATAAATAAATAAATAAATAAATAAATAAATAATAGATAAAATAAAGATAGATGAATGAAATAAAACAAATAGATAGATAGATAGATATAAATAGATGGATAAATAAGACAGAAATGGGAGAAGAATGGAATATAACAGATAATAGATAGATATAGAACAAGTAGATAAACCATTATAAATAAAATAGGATAAATCAAACAAGATAAAATAAATAGATAGGTAGATGGAATTGGTTATTATAGGGTAGATAGAATAGTGTAGAATTGAATAGAATAGGATAGATAGAATATGACAGACAGAATAGGATAGATACAAGAGGATAGATTGAAAAAGGATAGATAGAATAGTATACATAGACAGAATGGGATGGATAGTCTAGGATAGGATAAATAGGATAGGATAGATAGATTGAATAAAACAGATAGATAGAACAGGATAGATAGATTTTAAATTATTGACAGAATAATATAGGTTATATAGAATAGGATAGACAGATAGAATAGGATAGAAATATTGAATAGGATAGAATAGGATAGATAGATTAATGTAGGATAGGCTAGAATAGGATAGATAAAAAGCATAGGATAGATTTAGACAGAAAAAAGTAGAATACTATATATAGATGGAAAAGAATAGGGCGATAGATTAGGAGAGATAGCTAGATATAATAGATTATAGATAAATAGAATAGGATAGATACTCTAGATAGAATAGGATAGATAGAGAGAACAGGATAGAATATGATAGGATAGATAGAATATAATAGATAGGTAGAAAAAATAGATAGAATAGGATAGGAAGATATAATAGAATTGAATAGGAAATAACAGGATAGATAG
>JAJSOF020000003.1:47056019-47063519 GCA_025594305.2 Periplaneta americana | reverse complement strand
GGAAAGGTGCATTTATCAATACAAGTGTTGAAAATATGAGTTAATGGCTCACAGATAAAATTAGCTGCAGTTTTGATAATTTTTGGACTTATACCATAAACATCTGGACAAGAACTGTTTGTAAGTTTCAGGATAGCAGTGTAAACCTGCTGAACAGTAACGTAATTAAGTTTAAAACTGTACCAGGTTTTTGTGCATTATTTATAAAGGATGAATAATCGTCGTTTTCTTTAAGCATATTAAAATTTTCATCTACTTGACAGATAAAATGGCTATTTATTTCTTCAGAATTTATGACGGTATGTTTGTTCTTGGATTTAAAGTTGTTATTCAGTAATTCAGAAACGATAGACCACGTAGATGTTACAATACAATGATTATTTCTAGTACAATTATTGTGAAGCTGGGATTGAGAAGCATGACAATTTAAATGAATCTTGGAATAAACTAAACAGTCATAAATATATTAATTACAGTAAAAATATTAGCATTACGAAATAAAGGTCGACAATGAGCATTAAAAGATGAATTAGTAATAATTAATAATACTTAATGCTTTTCTCTGCAAGATTAGAACATTGTTAACATTAGCACTGTTACTCCACAAACGAATACCATAATGAAATACACTATGGAAAAATGCATAATAGACTTGTTTCAAATATCTACTAGATATAAGAGCTTTTAATTTACACAACAGATAAAGTACACGAGATAACCTTTTGCACATGTGACCCGCCCAAGTAAGCTTTGAATCTAATGTAATGCCGAGAAGTTTAACTTCTGAAATCATTAAATCGGGAACATGATTTAATGAAAATAGTATCCTCTGAGTTTTAGATCTATTAAGCTTCAACCAATTGGCTTCAAACCAATCAGCAGCATCACATAAATAGGAATCCATTAATAAAGACAGATGATGTATGTTTTACGTAGTAGACAAAAAGGAAGTGTCATCAGCAAAAATAACTGTGTTACACTTTATATTAAAAGATAGATCATTAATCATAATAAGAAACAGTAGAGGACCCACAACAGATCCTTGAGGAACTCCAATATTAACATTAACAACATTAGAAAATTCAATATTAATACATGTAATTTGAGTACGATTATTTAAATAAGATCTAATTAGGTCCAATTCTTTGCCTCTGACACCATAGAAGTGAAGTTTGGAACAAATGGTATGAGATACACAGTCAAAAGCTTGGACAGGTCACAAAGTGTAGACATGGTACTGTCATGCCTTTCAAAACCAGTAACAACAGATTCCACTTAGTAATAAAGTGCATCAAGGGTGGATAATCCTGATCGAAAACCTTATTGTGAATTGGAGAATAGACTATTAGATTCAAAATGCCGAGTCAACTGCTTATTTATGATAATTTCAATTATCTTAGAAAAAACAGGAACTATTGCTATAGATCAATAATTTTTCATTTTAGAGAGATCCCCTTTTTTAAAAACAGGAACGGTTTTAGTTACCTTTAAGGATTCAGGGAAAACACCACTTGATAAACACCCATTAATAGAACAAGTTAATGGTTCGATTATGGAATAAATAACAGACTTAATAAAATCACTACTAATATCATACAAATCTTTACATTTAGAATTTTTAGATCAAAAACTATTTTTACAACTTCTTCTTGAGTAATAAATGTCCATTTAAATTCTGTTTCAATTATGTATGTATGTATTTATTTATTTACATTGCAAGTGGGCAAGCACCCGTTGACAGTGGAACAAACAATATAAACAATACATAATAAAATTACAATACACAATACAATTATACAAGACACAATACACACAACACAATTATACAATACAAAATACAATTAGATACACAGTACAATAATAATACACAATACAATTATACACAATAATTACAATTAATAATAATGCATAAAGTAATAAGTAAACCTAATTTTACATTACAACCTACATATGTATAGGCCCTACATAAGTTTCACATTGGTACGGATAATAATCTTTCACTTTACTCTCATCTCACTCACTGCACTGACACTATGAATCCAGTATTAAAAAGATAGTCCATAGAAGTGACATCACAGCGATTAACCGTTTCTGAAATACGTATAGCAGAATTTATGAAATAGTACATTATGCAACGAGCCTATAATGGTAGTAATTAAGACGCGAGGAGGTTTATGAAACGAGCGCAAGCGAGGTTCATAATTTTCATACGAGCGTCTTAATTACCATTATAGGCAAGTTTCATACGACTTTTTATGCTCGACCATGTTTCTAACTTGAAATTATTCATAAGTATTCATGTTATTGTTATGTGAGTGAGTGCAATAGCCTACCTCATAAATTGTGAGATGTGCGCAGACGCGAAAGTATTTATTTTTTCCGGGAAACGAATGTCGACGACCTTGATATAATCTAGAGAGTAAGATAAACATTAATCTTGATATAACCTTGAAATTGAATTCGACATTGAAAAACAAGATGACAAATTGAATTTATTTGAATATTATTTACAATTAACGCTAATTATTATAGTACCAGAACATAACCTTCTGCGACAGTATTGGATTTCCAGCCTCCGTGACGTTTCCCTAGTTGTCTTTCGATTGCATATCCGAGAATAATCGAAAACCTGAACTTTAATGAATAGATGTACTTTAATGACATGCATTAAGGGATTGCTACCAGGTGTATAATTACTACATTTCGGCATGGTCGAGCATAAAAATTATTAAAGTCATCAATATTAAATCCATAGTCGCAAATGTGATTAGAATGATTTATTACATTCAGTATTTATAACATGCCAAGCCGTCTTGCATTTGTTCGAAGATCAATCGATATAAGATTCATTAAATTTACGTTTCGCCTCTTTTATGGCCAATGCATACTCCTTTTTTGCTGCAGTATATAAATTTTTGACATCAGAAAGATAGAATAGAATATTATAGCTTTGTTTTGTTACCTATTTTATTTTATTTCTTATGCTTTGTCTAATGCTAGCCTCTGATTTCAGAAAGCTCCAATAAATACATAAAACTACAAATATATCTATCACATCGGAGTTCAGACCCTGTTCCTTTTACTGCGAAGTCTTAATCTGAATGAAACACAGCGGAACGGAAATCTATGTATAATATTAGCTGTAGTAGACCTATGTAAAAAGTCGGTTTTTGCACTCACATTGAAGCTGAAAGAAAGAAGGAATTCATGAATCATCCTAAACAGTACGATTACCCCTCAGCCATTTATCAAAACAACACAGATAGGTAATTCTTTCTTGCTAAAAATTTATTGTGTCCCGTTTTTATTATTTGTTTTTAAAAGTAAAATAAGATATAAAAATTCACACACTGTGATTCCGAACAGATATTACTTTTTTCTACTTATGCATAGCTGAGAGGTATAAAATAATGTTTTTTGTCCCAGCATGCATTGTCACGCTGTGTGTTTTTATTAAAATCATAAATTAAAAATAAAGAGCTTGTAGCGAAATAAAATAATCTTGCAACCAATCCATACTTTACGAGCAGAGGACAGCGCCGAAGTGTAATCCATTGTTGAAGATGGCCAGCGCCCCAAGCGGAACAACATCGTATCACGAGGAGAAATACGATACATAATTATACAAAATTGACAACAATGCAGAGATTTATTTCTTTCTCTTATAGGAAAACAGGGAAGTAAGAATCAATAATAACATTCAATTGCGATGCAACGGGATTCAGAATCACCCTTCTACACATCTTGTAGTAAAATTGGTCTGTTATCATGGGTCGTGAGGTCATGACCTTTACGTCAGTGTTACGGAATAGTGAGAACTCTGAACTGCCAGAGGGCAGCAAGATCGAAAACTACTGCCATTCCGAAGCGATGTCAGTCATACCAACAGCACATTAAGTGGTCTGAGTTTCGTAGCAGTCGACAGCTTCAAATACTATAAGCAGTAACATAAGCTGCTGTCAGGAAATCAGAACGAGGATAGCAAAGGCAAAGAAAGCTTTTAATAGAAAAAGGAGCATCTTCTGTGGCCCTCTGGAAAAAGAACTAAGGAAGAGACTAGTGAAGTGCTTTGTGTGGAGTGTATCATTGCATGGGGCATAAATATGGACGTTACGACGAAATGAAGAGAAGCGAATAGAAGCATTTGAAATATGGATATGGAGAAGAATGGAGCGTGTAAAGTGGACAGACAAAATAAGAAATGAAACCGTGCTATAAAGAGTGGGTGAAGAAAGAATGATGCTGAAACTGATCAGGAAGAGGAAAAGGATTTGGTTGAGTCACTGACTGAGAACAAACTGCCTACTCAAGAATGTACTAGAAGGAATGGTGAACGGGAGAAGATTTCGGGGCAGAAGAAGATATCAGATCATAGATGACATTAAGATATATGGATCAAAATTGTTGGGAGAAGGCATTTAAAGGTTTAATGATCCATCCATAGATAACTGTACTTCTTTAGATGTTAGTAATAAGTTATTTTGAAGGTAAATGTGCTATATTATAAGGTTTTAATGTAAAATTATGTCTTTAATTTTCATAATGCTTGGAAGCCTTGAAATGTGACTTGGTCACTTTTATTAAGAAACCGGAGGAAAAAGGAGAAGACAGAAAATAGTGAAGACTGGAGAAAGCTGGGTTTGCAGTGAAAGACCTGCCCTTGGGCAGAACACTAAATGAATGAAATAATAATAATAATAATAATAATAATAATAATAATAACAATAACAATAATAATTTTATATTTATTTCATTAGTAGAATTGTTAATATGTTAAGAAATAGCATGTTGCCAATAAAAACTTGGCTCTTAGCACAGTGGTTCCCAATTAGTGGTTCGCGGAGTCTTTGAAGTCCACGTATCAATTGAAGGTGTCCATGACACTAGTACTGAGGAAACTGTTTAATGAGTGTATAATGAAGCTGTGATAGGAAGAGTGGATGAAGAAAGAACAATGCTGAAATTGATCAGGAAGAGAGTAAGAAATTGGCTAGGTCAATGTCTACTGAAGGATGCACTTGAATGAATGGTGAACGGAAGAAGATATCAGATGATAAGATTAAGACTCATGAATCGTATGCGGAGACCACGAGGAAGGCGGAAAATAGGAATGATTGGAGAATGCTGGTTTCGCTGTGAAGGACCGAAGACTATGAATGAATGTATGACGAATTGGCAGCAATATTTTCATCGTCTTAAACTTAACACACATAAAAACGCAGGCTGTCATAAAGGGGCACCAGCGCTTGTTAAATTGGCTGCAGTATGAATGAATTCCTAATGTAATAAATGAATGAGGACGTTGTGAAATAGTTACTCAGTCAAAAATTGATGAGTTTTATGAATATAAATCTAAATTCGAATCCTGTGAAAGTCTTTTCAGTGTTTCCATACTTTTACACGTGTCAATTGATGTTTTAAAGGTTTCTGAACCATAAATTATGTAGTTTACTCAATATTTACCATTTCATGGGTTTTACGTCGTACAAAACAATATTAACTGACAGAACGTGTACTGTAATCTTTTTCCAGAAAAGTTTGTATTGTAATCAATGTTGATTCCGGCTAAAGCATATTTATTTTTTCTTTAAGCATAAAAATTTGACTTATCTGTTACTTGCATTCACAAAAGTATTAGATGACGCTGACAAACTGTTTAAAAGCAGATTTGAATGATGAATTTGCAAAACGACTTAAGTCCACATTTTGGGGGTTTTGAATTGAGAATATGATCATGTTACTGTGTGCAAGGGGCATCGTTAGTAACAGAATGACTTTCATCCACAACTTTTGTGGAGTTTTTATTAGCAGCAGAATATTTGGTTAAGGGGTAAAACGACTTTAGTCCTGGACTTAAGTTATTTTTCCTGTCAAGTGCTGAATAAACTTACATAATATGTAATTTTAATCATACACTCAGCTGACAAATTGTTTTTTGTCTGTTGTCATTGCTTCCGAACTTATCTCACGTTTACTATTCCTTCCAGTGCATCCTTCAGTAGGCAGTTCTATTCAGCCAGTAACACAACCAATTCCCTTTCTACTTCTTGATCATTTTCAGCATCATTCTTTCTTCACACTTTCCAACACAGTGGTTTATCCCCGATCAATGAAACCAAAATTCAAGATATTCGTAAAATGCTTAAGTACATTCGTGATAAAGATGATGTGCATAGATTTTACGAAAACATTATAGCATGGTTGACAACAAAGAAATGAAAGATGAAACTAAGCTGTGGTCTCGTTATAAAACTCCTAAGAGTTGTCTGTGCTCTTGTGATTAACAAATTGTTCAAAATAATGTTGTTCAACAATTGCAATAAGGTTATTTTATGATTCTGGTATAAATACATTTAGTTAAACATGTTTATGTGTCAGTAACCTAATAATTATGAAGCAGGATTGAAGTTAATTTGCAGAACAACTTAAGTTCTGAATATAATTAAATTTTTACGACTTGAAGAAGAATACAAAGGTATGAATTTTTATAATAAAACTATTTCTCTTACATATTAGTACAATATGCAAAGAGCCTATAATGATAGTAATTAAGAAGCGAGTATGGAGTTTATGAAACGAGCGCAAGCGAGTTTCATAATTTTCATACGAGCTTCTTAATTACCATTATAGGCGAGTTTCATACGACTTTTTATGCTCGACCATATTTCTAACTTGAAATTATTCAGATGTATACATTTTATTTGTATCTGACAAGATCGGAAGTGACCTTGTTCTAGGTCGTGAATTGTGAGATGTGCGCAGACGCGAAAGTAATGATTTTTTCCGAGGAACAATAATGTCATTGACCTAGATGTAATCCCGTTAAACTTGGTATAACCTTTATTATTGAATTCGACATTGAAAAACGAGATGACAAATTGAATTTATTTAAATATTATTTTCAATTAACGCTAATTATTATAGTAACAGCACATAATCTTCTGCGACAGTATTGGATTTCCAGCCTCCGTGACGTTTCGCTAATTCTCTTTCGATTGCATATCCGAGAATAAACGAGATTTGTGGTTTTATAACGGTACAAAGCTGACTTGTCATTGGCTTAACACCTGTAAGCTGAGTTGTCATTGGCTGAAAACACTTGTACTTTAATGAGTAGGTGTACTTTAATGACATGCATTAAAGGACTGCTACCAGGTGTATAATTACTACATTTCGGCATGGTCGAGCGTAAAAAACTAAATATATGATTCAGCGAGGCTAAAAACAGTTTTCTTTAACTTTCTCAAACTACTTCTAGGGACTTAAGTCAATTTGCAAATTCACCATTCATTTATTGTATTTTTTGGTAGCATATGGAACATAGACAGTTACTCTCTATTTCAGAACAGATTGCACACGTTTGCTATTATTGGTTCAGAAGTTAGGTTATTATCCATTAAACTTGTAAAGGTTTATAGGGATCGCTCTGTATAAGACTAAAAGTACAAAAACAGTAAAAATTCAGAGATAAAGAGACAAAACAAAGATGGAATTAAGAAG
>JAJSOF020000003.1:46956019-47051019 GCA_025594305.2 Periplaneta americana | reverse complement strand
ATTTCGGCATGGTCGAGCATAAACGTATATTTAGCTGAACGTAACTCTTCAAACAATTCACTGAAACCAAGATAGCAAAATATAATATTTAAGGCCCAATTGTATAAAACTCCCTGACTAAAGATCAACTTTGATAGAAGATCGAAAAGTGAACTGAGTTCTGACACTTCTTCTATTGTATAAAACTTTTCTGCTATAAAATTACCTTGGTTCAAATGCAATCTAAGTTCACGTGAAAAGGATTTGGCAACATCGCATAAACAGCTGAAGTATGTGATGCGCGGACAGGTTTGTTCAGTGTTGCCAATCTAGCGACTTTAACTCTTTTTCAACAACAATTTCTTTTAACTTTTATATTGCTTAAATAGGGATTTAGTGACCTTTTAGCACCTCATAGTGACAAAATTTAATCTTTCTTTGTTGATAATGAGAAATCTAGTGACTTTACAACTACTTTTTGGCGACTTTCCGTACACTCTGTTAGAGACACTGGTTTTTTGTGCAATGTAAACAATGGCGGACAATAAGAAGAAGGTTGACTGTTCTCCGAGTTGTTATCATGTTATGATGTTTGATACTGCTAAACATAATAAAGCTTTACAAAACGACAATTTTCGTTTAGTAATACAGTTAATTGAAAATTTATGAATGTACCTATCATATCCATTAATAATTAATGGTTGTTATAAACATAATATAATTATAGGTTATGTTATTTGATACTGCTGAACACGATAGAGCCTTATAAAATATAAGATTGTTTGTGTATTAAGGCAAGAAATTGAAAGAAATATATATAAATGTACCTATCATATCTATTAATATTAATAATAATGGATATTTTATTTGCACAATCTGTCACTCGTATATTTCAAACAGAAAAGAAATAACTGAACTTGTATCATCTAACTTAATCGGAGAAATTTCTTCAGTCCAAGTTGACTTTAGTTTGAGACAAATTAATCTCAGATTAGACTTTATACAACACAAAATTCCAAGTTCAGCTGAAACAAGGATCAATTTAACATCTAATCTAAGATTAAATGATTTATACAATCGGGCCTTAACTATCCATAACTGTCATCATCATCATCATCATCATCATCATCATCATCATCATCATCAGTAGCTCTACAACTCATTGCTGAGTCTTGGCTTCCTCAAAGACTCGTCTCCAGCCATCGCGATCCAAAGCTACCATTCCAATTTCTCACCCCAAGAGCTCTCGCATCACCATCCACTCCATCAATCCATATTGATCTCGGCCTTCCTTTCCTGCTTGTCCCATCCGGGTCCATAACTGTAACAGTAAAAAAATGAATATATCTTCAGTGACGATGTATCAGTTAATGTACGACAGTTTTATTATAAGCAAATAAATAAACACACTATGCGTAATGCGAACGACATTTTAAAGTAAAGCCCCATCTTCACGACCTGCTATTAAAAGCTACAATATTACTCGTACTAGGGTAAGGTTGCCTAATTCCGTGACATATTTAATAAAGTCTATATTTATGCCAAAATTGTAATAAAAATGTTCAAATAACACCTAAATGACGTTATGTGGACCTCTAGCTACAGTTTTTACAACTTTCAGTGTCAACAGTTTCACAAGTTTGATATATAATATATGATTCTTCATTGTTATACAGTGGCTCCTAAATCCGTGACAGGAATCCACATTCCGTGATAGTGGTTTCCTAATTCTGTAAGTGATATCCTAATTAAATTTGAAGTGGTTTTAAATTGAATTGTGTTGGCTTTAGTAATGTTTAATGCTAGTTTATTGGTCCTAAATCAGTCACAAATTTTAAGGAGTATTGTTTCTGTTTTATATTTGAATGTGGCAAAGTTTTTGTCTGTAATTATGATACTTGTGTCATCTGAAAATTGTATAGAATAACCTGTTCCTTTTATTACCGGGCCACCAACGTTTTCTACTGAATTATTTCATATTCTTATGTACGGCTATTGATTCTTAATTAATTTTTTCTTCCTCCTGAAAAATTATTTTCTGTGTTGTCACATAGAAGGTTTCATAAAAACAACGACGATGTATTATGTAACCAATATCTCTTTCATTTCTTCCTATTCAATTAATAAGCACGAAACAATAAAATTACAATTTCTTTTTCGCTCTCACTCAGAATTAATAGACCTAACCTCAAAATTTTTAATGTCAATGCTCTTTTAAACCGAACAACTGATAGAGAATCCGATATGGCGATGAGGTAAAGCCGTTACAGTGAACGTACTCCACTTCAAATATCTGTTTCGTGCGATTCATCCGAGAAGTGCGATACAATGTAGTGAACGCCTACTTACTTACTTACTTCCTTACAAATGGCTTTTAATGAATCCACAGGTTCATTACCCTCCTCACATAAGATCGCCAACGGTCCCTATCCTGAGCAAGATTAATCCAGTTGCTATCCTCATATCCCACTTCCCTCAAATCAATTTTAATATTATCTTCCCATCTACGTCTCGGCCTTCCCAAAGGTCTTCTTCCCTCCGGCTTCCCAACTAACACTCTATATGCAATTCTGGATTCGCCCATACGTGCTACATGCCCTGCCCATCTCAAACGTCTGGATTTAATGTTCCTAATTATGTCAGGTGAAGAATACAATGCGTGCAGTTCTGAATATTCTCCATTCTCCTGTAACTTTATCCCTCTCAGCCCCAAATATTTTCCTAAGAACCTCATTCTCAAACACTGTTAATCTCTGTTCCTCTCTCAAAGTGAGAGTCCAAGTTTCACAACCATACAGAGGAACCGATAATATAACTTACTTACTTACTTACTTTCTTACTTACTTACTTACTTACTTACTTACTTACTTACTGACTTTTAAGGAACCCGGAAGTTCATTGCCGCCCTCACATAAGCCCGCCATTGGTCCCTATCCTGTGCAAGATTAATCCAGCCTCTATCATCATATCCCATCTCCATATTATCTTCCCATCTACGTCTCGGCCTCCCCAAAAGTCTTTTTCCCTCCGGCGTCCCAACTAACACTCTATATTATACATTTCTTGATTCGCCCATACGTGCTACATGTCATGCCCATCTGAAACGTATGGATTTAATGTTCTTAATTATGTCAGGTGAAGAATACAATGCGTGTAGTTTTGCGTTGTATAACCTTCTCCATTCTCCTGTAACTCCATCCCTCTTAGCCCCAAATATTTTCCTAAGCTCCTTATTCTCATACACCCTTAATCTCTGTTCCTCTCTCAAAGTGAGAGTCCAAGTTTCACAACCATACAGAGCAACCGATAATATAACTTAATTACTTACTTACTGGCTTTTAAGGAACCCGGAGGTTCATTGCCGCCCTCACATAAGCCCGCCATTGTTCACTATCCTGTGCAAGATTAATCCAGTCTCTATCATCATATTCCACCTCCATATTATCTTCCCATCTAAGTTTCGGACTCCCCAAAAGTCTTTTTCCCTCCGGCCTCCCAACTAACACTCTATTATGCATTTCTTGATTCGCCCATACGTGCTACATGCCCTGCCCATCTCAAACGTCTGGATTTAATGTTCCTAATTATGTCAGGTGAAGAATACAATGCGTGCAGTTCTGTGTTGTGTAACTTTCTCCATTCTCCTGTAACTTCATCCCTCTTAGCTGCAAATATTTTCATATGCACCCTATTCTCAAACACCCTTAACCTATGTTCCTCTCTCAAATAGAGAACGCCTACCTTTAGAATTCAAAGAACAAATACTCAATTCGACGGAACTGAGACAAATCTCTGTCAGCATCGGAAACAGAATCAGGGACATCAGGGTTGGGAAACGTGTATAGAGACACAGCGACAGAACTCAATTTTGATTAGGTTATGCGACGCCATCCTCGCCCATGGAGACAAGGAAGGAGACACGACACATAGAAGTGGACACAGTGGAGGATTGGAGATGCGGGATAATTGAAGGGCCGAAGGGCAGGTCACCTTGAGTCGGTGTGAAAACAGTTCCGATTCATTTCGATACCAACAATAAATTACGGACAGAAACAAGCGCGTGCGTGCTGCAATTATGAGATCTCCAACGATCTCTGTGGGGGTGAAGCTCTCGGACACCCCGCCGTTTCTGATTGGACAGGTGCTATGTCTCCAAGACAACGCGGCGCGGCGCAACAATGGAACAAGTGATCACCACTTAGGTACTTGAACATCCTTCGCATTCCTCATCTTCGGCATTGTCGTTTTCTTCATGTCCTCCTCTTCAAGCTCGAACCTTATTTTCTCTTATTCCTCTATATTTACTTCGTCTTCGTCATCGCCTTCCATACTTGTTAATTTTCTCTGCATGATTCCTTCCTCTTCTTTTCTTTCTCCTTGCATTCAATTTTCTCTTTGCCTTTGCTTCCCCTGCTTTCTTGCTTCTCTAGATACTATCCCCCTTTTTTTCTTCGTCGCCCTTTTCTTCCTATTCTTCATTTTTGTTCTATTTGTTTCCTTCCTTCTTTACAGTCTAATCTTTCCTTCGCTGTCATAATTTACTTTTACTCCTTTAAATCCTCGTTTTCTTTTCGTTCCTTTTTCTCCTAGTCCTTCTCCTCTCAATCGCCCTCTTTCTCCTTACCTTCCTGCTCATAATTTAATTTTTACTCCTCTAAATTCTCGTTTTCTTTTCGTTCCTTTTTCTCCTAGTTTTCTCCTCTTAATCGTCCTCATTCTCGTTACCTTCCTACTCATAATTTAATTTTTACTCCTTTAAATCCTCGTTTTCTTTTCGTTTCTTTTTCTTCTAGTCCTTCTCCTCTTCATCACCCTCATTCTCTTTATCTTTCTGCTCATAATTTAATTTTTACTCCTTTAAATCCTCGTTTTCTTTTTGTTTCTTTTTCTCCTAGTCTTCACCTCTTAATCACCCTCATTCTCTTTACCTTTCTACTCATAATTTAATTTTTACTACTTTAAATCCTCGTTTTCTTTTCGTTCCTTTTTCTCCTAGTCCTTCTCCTCTTAATCACCCTCATTCTCTTTACCTTTCTACTCATAATTTAATTTTTACTCCTTTAAATCCTCGTTTTCTTTTCGTTTCTTTTTCTTCTAGTCCTTCTCCTCTTCATCACCCTCATTCTCTTTATCTTTCTGCTCATAATTTAATTTTTACTCCTTTAAATCCTCGTTTTCTTTTCGTTTCTTTTTCTCCTAGTCTTCTCCTCTTAATCACCCTCATTCTCTTTACCTTTCTACTCATAATTTAATTTTTACTACTTTAAATCCTCGTTTTCTTTTCGTTCCTTTTTCTCCTAGTCCTTCTCCTCTTAATCACCCTCATTCTCTTTACCTTTCTACTCATAATTTAATTTTTACTCCTTTAAATCCTCGTTTTCTTTTCGTTCCTTTTTCTCCTAGTCCTTCTCCTCTTAATCACCCTCATTCTCTTTACCTTTCTACTCATAATTTAATTGTTACTCCTTTAAATCCTCGTTTTCTTTTCGTTCCTTTTTCTCCTAGTCCTTCTCCTCTTAAACACCCTCATTCTATTTACCTTTTTGCTCATAATTTAATTGTTACTCCTTTAAATCCTCGTTTTCTTTTCGTTCCTTTTTCTCCTAGTCCTTCTCCTCTTAATCACCCTCATTCTCTTTACCTTTCTACTCATAATTTAATTTTACTCCTTTAAATCCTCGTTTTCTTTTCGTTCCTTTTTCTCCTAGTCCTTCTCCTCTTAATCACCCTCATTCTCTTTACCTTTCTACTCATAATTTAATTTTACTCCTTTAAATCCTCGTTTTATTTTCGTCCCTTTTTCTCCTAGTCCTTCTCCTCTTAATTGCCCTCATTCTCCTTAACTTCCTAGTCATAATTTAATTTTTATTCCTTTAAATTCTCGTTTTTTTTCGTCCTTTTTCCTCCTAGTCTTTCTAATCTTAATCGCCCTCATTCTCCTTACCTTCCTGCTCATAATTTAATTTTAACTCCTTTAAATCCTCGTTTTCTTTTCGTCCCTTTTCCTCCTAATCCTTCTACCATTAAACGCCCTCATTCTCCTTACCTTCCAGCTCCACAAACTCGCTTTAAGTTCGTTGTACATGCACTCATTCTCTTCGTCCCCAACGTCTTACTTCTTGTCTTTACATCGTTCTTTTCCTCGTCCTTAACCGTCTTCGTCGTTTCCCTTCTCGTATTCTACCTCTTACTCCTTCTCCTCTACTTTAACGTCCTCAATGTCCTCTACGTTCTAGTCTTCCTCTCCGTCCTACTGCACGTCCTTCAATTCTGAATATCTTCCTTCGCGTCCTTCTCCTTGTCCGTTCTCATTTTCGTCCTCTTACCTCCTACTCTAACTCCTTGTCCTTCTGCCGGCCATTCGTGTCGTCGTCGTACTTCTCATTGTCCTTCCTTTCCATTTCACCTTATCCTTCTGCCGGCCATCTGTGTCTTCATCGTCTTTCTCTTGTCCTTCCTTTAACACACTGCTTGATTTTGTAAATCCCAATCGTTCTGTTGTTTGTCCTCTACTCCCTAGTCCTTTTAATCCTCATTCCCGTACTTGTCCTTGCCATCCTCATCTTCCTTCTTTTCGCCCTCTACTTCCTTGTCTTACTCCTCGTACTTTTGCTTGTCTTTGCAATCAAAATCAATCTCCTAATCATCCTCTACTCCCTAGTCCTTATCAATCTCCTAATCATCCTCTACTCCCTAGTTCTCATCAATCTCCTAATCATTCTCTACTCCTTAGTCCTCATCAATCTCCTATGCATTCTCAACTAGTCCTTATCAATCTCCTAAACATCCTCTACTCCCTAGTCCTCATCAATCTCCTAATCATCCTCTACTCTCAAGTCTTTATCAGTCTCCTAATCATTCTCAACTCCCTAGTCCTTATCAATCTCCTAATCATCCTCTACTCTCAAGTCTTTATCAGTCTCCTAATCATTCTCAACTCCCTAGTCCTTATCAATCTCTCAATCATTCTCAACTCACTAGTCCTTATCAATCACCTAATCATCCTCTATTCCCTAGTCCTCATCAATCACCTAATCATTTTCAACTTCCTAGTCATTATCAATCCCCAAAAAATCCTGTACTCCTTAGTCCTCATCAATCTCCTAATCATTCTCTACTCCCAAGTATTTATCAATCTCTAATCATTCTCAACCCCCTACTCCTTATCAATCACCTAATCATCCTCTACTCCCTAGTCCTCATCAATCTCCTAATCATTTTCAACTCCCTAATCCTTATCCATCTCCTAATCATTCTCAAGTCCCTAGTCCTTATCAATCTCCTAATTATCCTCTAATCCCTAGTCATCAATCTCCTAATCATCCACTACTCCCAAGTCCTTAACAATCTCCTAAATATTCTCAACTTCCTAGTCCTTATCAAACTACCAATCATTCACAACTCCCTAGTCATCAATTTCCTAATAATTCTCTACTCCTAAATTCTTATCAATCTCCTAATCATTCACAACTCCGTAGTTCTTATCAATCTCCTAATCATTCTTAACTCCCTAGACCTCATCAATCTCATAATCATCCTCAACTACCTAGTTCTTATCAATCTCCTAATCATCGTCTACTTCCTAGTCCTCATCAATCTCCTAATTTTTTGTAACTCCCTAGTCCTTATCAATCTCCTAATCATCCTCTACTCCCAAGTCCTTATCAATTTCCTAATCATTTTCAACTCCCTAGTCCTTATCAATCGCCTAATCATCCTCTACTCCCTAGTCCTTATCAATCTCCTATTTTTTTTAACTCCCTAGTCCTTATCAATCTCCTAATCACCCTCTACTCCTAAGTACTTATCAATCTCCTAATCATTTTCAAATCCCTAGTCCTTATCAATCGCCTAATCATCCTCTACTCCCTAGTCCATATCAAACTCCTAATCATCCTCTACTTCCTAGTCCTTATCAATCTCCTAATCATCCTCTACTCCCTAGTCCTTATCAATCTCCTAATCATCCTCTACTCCCTAGGCCTTATCAATCTCCTAATCATCCTCTACTCCCTAGTCCTTATCCATCTTCTAATCATCCTCTACTCCCTAGTCCTTATCAATCTCCTAATCATCCTCTACTCCCTAGTCCTTATCAATCTCCTAATCATCCTCTACTCCCTAGTCCTTATCAATCTCCTAATCATCCTCTACTCCCTAGTCCTCATCAATCTCCTAATTTTTTCAACTCCCTACTCCTTATCAATCTCCTAATCATCCTCTACTCAAAAGTCCTTATCAATTTCCTAATCATTTTCAACTCCCTAGTCCTTATCAATCGCCTAATCATCCTCTACTCCCTAGTCCTTATCAATCTCCTAATTTTTTTAACTCCCTAGTCCTTATCAATCTCCTAATCATCCTCTACTCCTAAGTCCTTATCAATCATTTTCAAATCCCTAGTCCTTATCGATCGCCTAATCATCCTCTACTCCCTAGTCCTTATCAATCTCTTAATCATCCTCTACTCCCGAGACCTTATCAATCTCCTAATCATCGTCTACTCCCTAGTCCTTATCAATCTCCTAATCATCCTCTACTCCCTAGTCCTTATCAATCTCCTAATCACTCCCTACTCCATAGTTCTTATCAATCTCCTAATCATCGTCTACTTCCTAGTACTCATCAATATCCTAATTTTTTTAACTCTCTAGTCCTTGTCAATCACCTATTCATCCTCTAGTCCCTAATCCTCATCAATCTCCTAATCATTTTCAACTCCCTAGTCCTTATCAATCTCCTAATTACCCTCTACTCCCTAGTCCTTTCCAATCTCCTAATCATTTTAACTCCCTAGTCCTTATCAATCTAGTAATCATCCTCTACTCCCTAGTCCTTATCAATCTCCTAATCATCCTCTACTCCCCAGTCCTTATCAATCTCCAAATCATCCTCTACTCCATAGTCATTATCAATCTCCTAATCATCCTCTACTCCCTAGTCCTTATCAATCTCCTAATCATCCTCTACTCCATAGTCATTATCAACTTCCTAATCATCCTCTACTCCCTAGTCCTTTTCAATCTCCTAATCATTTTCAACTCCCTAGTCCTTATTAATCTCCTAATCATCCTCTACTCCCTAGTCCTTATCAATCTCCTAATCATCCTCTACTCCCTAGTCCTTATCAATCTCCTAATCATCCTCTACTCCCTAGTCCTTTTCAATCTCCTAATCATCCTCTACTCCCTAGTCCTTATCAATCTCCTAATTACCCTCTACTCCCTAGTCCTTTTCAATCTCCTAATCATTTTAACTCCCTAGTCCTTATCAATCTCCTAATCATCCTCTACTCCCTAGTCCTTATCAATCTCCTAATCATCCTCTACTCCCCAGTCCTTATCAATCTCCAAATCATCCTCTACTCCATAGTCATTATCAATCTCCTAATCATCCTCTACTCCCTAGTCCTTATCAATCTCCTAATCATCCTCTACTCCATAGTCATTATCAACTTCCTAATCATCCTCTACTCCCTAGTCCTTTTCAATCTCCTAATCATTTTCAACTCCCTAGTCCTTATTAATCTCCTAATCATCCTCTACTCCCTAGTCCTTATCAATCTCCTAATCATCCTCTACTCCCTAGTCCTTATCAATCTCCTAATCATCCTCTACTCCATAGTCATTATCAATCTCCTAATCATCCACTACTCCCTAGTCCTTATCAATCTCCTAATCATCCTCTACTCCATAGTCATTATCTTACTCCTTCTCCTCTACTTTAACGTCCTCAATGTCCTCTACGTTCTAGTCTTCCTCTCCGTCCTACTGCACGTCCTTCAATTCTGAATATCTTCCTTCGCGTCCTTCTCCTTGTCCGTTCTCATTTTCGTCCTCTTACTCTAACTCCTTGTCCTTCTGCCGGCCATTCGTGTCGTCGTCGTACTTCTCTTTGTCCTTCCTTTCCATTTCACCTTATCCTTCTGCCGGCCATCTGTGTCTTCATCGTCTTTCTCTTGTCCTTCCTTTAACACACTGCTTGATTTTGTAAATCCCAATCGTTCTCTTGTTTGTCCTCTACTCCCTAGTCCTTTTCATCCTCATTCCCGTACTTGTCCTTGCCATCCTCATCTTCCTTCTTTTCACCCTCTACTTCCTTGTCTTACTCCTCGTACTTTTGCTTGTCTTTGCAATCAAAATCAATCTCCTAATCATCCACTACTCCCTAGTCCTTATCAATCTCCTAATCATCCTGTACTCCCTAGTCCTTATCAATCTCCTAATCATTCTCTACTTCCTAGTCCTTTTCATGCTCACCCCCGTACTTGTCCTTGCCATCCTCATCTTCCTTCTTTTCGCCCTGTACTTCCTTTTCTTACTCCTCGTACTCTTGCTTGTCTTTGCAATCAAAATCACTCTCCTAATCATCCTCTACTCCCTAGTCCTTATCAATTTCCTAATCATCCTCTACTCCCTAGTCCTTATCAATTTCCTAATCATCGTCTACTCCCTAGTCCTTATCAATTTCCTAATCATCCTCTAATCTCTAGTCCTTATCAATTTCCTAATCATCCTCTACTCCCTAGTCCTTATCAATTTCCTAATCATCCTCTACTCCCTAGTCCTTATCAATTTCCTAATCATCCTCTAATCTCTAGTCCTTATCAATTTCCTAATCATCCTCTACTCCCTAGTCCTTATCAATTTCCTAATCATCCTCTACTCCCTAGTCCTTATCAATTTCCTAATCATTCTCTACTCCCTAGTCCTTATCAATTTCCTAATCATTATCTACTTCCTAGTCCTCATCAATCTCCTAATCATCCTGTACTCCCTAGTCCTCATCAATCTCCTAATCATTCCCTACTCCATAGTCCTTATCAATCTACTAATCATCCTCCACTCCCTAGTCCTTATCAATCTCCTAATCATCCTCTACTCCCTTGTCCTTATCAATTTCCTAATCATCCTCTAATCCCTAGTCCTTATCAATTTCCTAATCATCCTCTACTCCCTAGTCCTTATCAATCTCCTAATCATCCTGTAC
This sequence comes from Periplaneta americana, assembly GCA_025594305.2. Classification (NCBI taxonomy): domain Eukaryota; kingdom Metazoa; phylum Arthropoda; class Insecta; order Blattodea; family Blattidae; genus Periplaneta; species Periplaneta americana. Next base: position 47,040,051 of record JAJSOF020000003.1, on the reverse strand, counting down.
TCCCTAGTCCTTATAAATCTCCTAATCATTCTCTACTTCCTAGTCCTTTTCATGCTCACCGCCGTACTTGTCCTTGCCATCCTCATCTTCCTTCTTTTCGCCCTGTGCTTCCTTTTCTTACTCCTCGTACTCTTGCTTGTCTTTGCAATCAAAATCACTCTCCTAATCATCTTCTACTCCCTAGTCCTTTTCATTCTCATCCCCGTACTTGTTCTTGCCATCCTCATCTTCCTTCTTTTCGTCGTATCCTTTTTCTCTTTGCAATCCAAATCGTCCTTGTATTGATCTTCTACCTCCTCGCTTCATCATGCTCATCACCGTATTTATTCTTGCAATCCTCATATCCCTTATTAATTTTAGTGGATTTTTTACAATGTTGTATCAATAGCCCATGTTTTTAGCGTCTGAATGAAATGAAGGTGATAATTGCAATGTAATGAGTCCGGAGTCCAACATTGAAAGTTACCCAGCATTTCCTCATATTGGGTTGAGGGAAAACCCCGGAAAAAATCTCAACCAGGTAACTTGTCCCGACTGGGGTTCGAACTCGGGCAACTGGTTTCGCGGTCAGGCGTGCTAATCGTTACTCCACAGGTGTGGACCATATTCTTTCTTTCCGTCCTTTACCTCCTAGTTCTTCTCCTAATACCATTGCTGGTATTTGCATTCCAAATCATTCCTTGTTCGTGCTCTACTTCTGCTACTAATCTTTCCCGTCCTCCTTTCCCCTCCTCTCCTTCTCCACCTTGTTCTTCTGCTCGTTATAACCATTCTAATACTGTAGTACTCCTGTCCATCTTTCCCATTCGTGTACGGCTTATCCTTGCAATTCTCACCCTAAGAGTAGTTTTTCTATTCTCGTTCTCATTAGTTTCAACTGCTCTCCTACTAACAGACATCATTGATTCCTCTTTTCTGAAGTCTTTCTCACACATCTTCCTCGTTCTTGTCTTCACCACAATTTTAATGTATTTCTTTTTCCTTCTAATTGACAGTTCATGTCCATAAACTACTACATGTTGTTCGGATCGATAAAACTAACAAAATCGTAGCAGCGCTATGAGAAATTCTGGAGAAATATAACATTTCGGATAACATTTGTCGCTAAAGAAATGTTAGATTTCGTCCAATTGAAACCTGACTGCACGTAATCGACAGATAATAGTACTCAGAACGAGTCGCGTTTTTTTTTTTTTTTCCCTTGTCTATTCCTTCTCCATTATCTCTTCCCTAACTCTCCCTCTCTCCCCACCGCTCTCACTCGTCTTCATAGAGTCGCTGCAGCCCAGGAGGTTGTCTGCTCAATTATAGAGCCTGGAGTCTATTTTCGCAATATATTGATAAACTTTAGACGGGGAAGTTTTCGCCAAATATTTCAATATACTTGAAAATCTCAATCTATTCCTCTCACATCATCACACAAACTATTTATAACACACTTATGGCCAGTTTGTCCAAGTAATATTTAATTTTGCTTAACGAATGCTAAATTAACAATCTGTTCATTTTTAACGCTTTGTTAATGTATTTTCCATTAGTTCAACATAATTTTGTTTAAATTAACCAACACTTAACTATAACGTCTGTTAGTACCATTTTAACTACTCAACAGCAGTTGGTAATGATTCTACACATGTAAGACAATTTTTGATTAGCTAAAATTAATCTTCAAATTCTATATTATAGAGTGAGTCATGAAACTTGCATAAAATGACAACCTGTTATAGTAGGCCACGCTCCATAAACAAACAGTTGACAAATGAAAGTTGTAGGTGACGTGCTGAATAATAATTACAAAGTAAGGTTATATTTCCTCATTGCTATAATGGATACGAAATACGAAAGAAATAAAATAACACTGATGTATTTAAACAGTCCAAAGTATTTTTTAAATGTTATATTACCAGTCATATGCTAAACATTCCCTACAGAGAGACACAAAATATTAATTTCGCAACTTCTGTTCGAACAGCTGTGGAGACATTGGCCATATTTAATTAGGCTAACTGTTAAACGAGTTAACTGCCCGAAATCCTACATTTAAAATTAACAAACTGTTAACAATTTGTTAAACCAAACTGGTGTTGAAAACATACAATTTTATTAATTAACAAACTGTTTAGAGTTTAACAGTCGTTAAATTTTCTAACAATACTTGGAAAAACCGGCCATTAGGGTGCTTTGCATAGACATTTCGCTAGTCTTCGCTAGCTAGACCAGGCTATCGAGTGATTACTTGTACAGGATTCATATCATATCATATATCATATCATATATTATATCATATCATATCATATCATATATTATATCATATATCATATCATATCATATATCATATCATATCATATCATATCATATCATATCATATCATATCATATCATATCATATCATATCATATCATATCATATCATATCATATATCATATCATATCATATCATATATATCATGTCATATCATATCATATCATATCATATCATATCATATCATATCATATCATATCATATCATATCATATATCATATCATATCATATATTATATTATATCATATATCATATCATATCATATCATATATATCATATATCATATCATATCATATATCATATATCATATCATATCATATATCATATATCATATCATATATCATATCATATCATATATCATATCATATCATATATCATATCATATATCATATATCATATATCATATATCATATCACATCGCTAACACTGGTGTATGAATACGAAAAACGTTAGTTCGCTGATCATCCACTGGAAGCCCGCGCTAAGAATGTCTATGAATATGGCCCACAGTTTTAAACTTAGTTAAACGAAGAACAAAACATTACAATCTTACACATCAAATATGAATTTCATTGACTTGAAAGGTGAACACAAAAATGTATCGAAGAATAGAATATGCAGCCCTGTGGAGTAACAGTTAACATGCCTGACCGGGAAACAGCGGGACCGTGTACAAATCCTGGTTGGGACAAATTACCCCCATGAGGTTTTTCCCGGATATTTCCCTCAACTCATTGAAATCAAATGCTTGGCAACTTTCGGCTTTGGGTCCTGGACTCATCTCGCTTTCATATCACCTCATATGTGTCTCTTATCAACTTCATCTCATTCAGACGTTAGATAACCGTCACAGTTGATAAAGAGTTGTAAAATAACTAATAAAAAAGAACAGAATAAATATGGACACACAGAACACACTGTAAGACATAACTGTCAACATCGTCGGACAAAATGAACCAAAAATTACATGAAAGACCGGCATATTATGAGTGTAGGGGTTAGTTGGGAGACCGGAGGGAAAAAGACCTTTAGGGAGGCCGAGACGTAGGTGGGAGGATAATATTAAAATGGATTTGAGGGAGGTGGGGTATGGTGATAGAGACTGGATTAATCTTGCACAGGATAGGGACCGATGGCGGGCTTATGTGAGGGCGACAATGGACCTTCGGGTTCCTTAAAAGCCATTTGTAAGTAAGTAAGTAATTAAGCAAGGGGTCTGAAAAGGATGAATTATAATTCTTTACTACGTTCTCTTTTCTGCTAGGTAACTTTACCCCGTTGTCCGGAAAAAGTTCTTTAGTAAATGTTTGTCCCGTATTTAAGAAATTAATACTTGAGAAACAAAACTGGGAACATCAACTGCTATTTTATGCTAAACATCAGTCTCCATTATTGCTGGTGACCAGTGCTGTAAATGGAAACAAATATTAGGGGTTACTGTTGAAATCTCTTTGGTCAGACTAGACTATGTATGGACTCGTACTGCTATTCTTTTTCAAGGTTACTTCTTTCTCATGCAGTCGAATCTGCAGATCTCTTTCCAGATTGCAGCCACTTTTTTCTAGGTTTTTTATTTTGGGTACCTAAAATAATTCAATCTCTAATTCCGGAAATAATGGCCATATCAAGGAACGAGATGCGATTCTGCATTCCCCATAAACTTACTTCCTACACGATAGCATAAAAAGGGGAATCGCAAACACAAGTTGATTTTCGAGAAAAAAAGGGGAAGGGTCCGACATTCTCTCCGCCATAACTCCGCAGTACGTGTCGCGACAACAACGCCTATGAGTGCGTTGAATAGAGCTCCTCGAACTTTATCTTCAGTGTAAAAGACAACTCTCTATCCCCGTACGTTTGGACGGGAGAGGCTGGCAAAATTTAAAAAAAGGGTCATTTTGCCCTTCCAAAACAAAATTTTCTCTACATAAGGAGAACGAAGCGGCTCAGAGACCCGCCCTCTTAGCGGTAGCATCCCCGCATATTCAGTAATAATCACCGCTAAAAATCCAGCAAATCCGTCGCACTTTTTTCTAGGGTGTTTTTTTTTGGGTACCTGAAATATTTCAGTCTCTAATTCCGGAAATAATGGTCATACCGAGGAACGGGATGCGGTTCTGTATTCCCACTTGACTTACTTCTTACAGGATAGCATCAAAATGGGAATAGCGAACACAAGCTGATTTTCGAGACATTCTTGCCGCCATAACTCCGGAGTATGTGTCGTGACATCAACGCCAATGAGTCCGTTCAATACAGCTCCTCGAACTCTATCTTCAGTGTAAAGGAAAACTCTGTATCCCCGTGCGTTTGGACGGGAGAGGCTCGCAAAACTTCAAAAAAGGGTCATTTTCCCTTCCAAAACAGAATTTTTCTACACAAGGAGAACGAAGCGGTTCAGAGGCCCGCATTGTTAGCGGTACCATCCCCGCATTATCAATAATAATAACCGTTAAAATCCAGCAAATCCGTCGCACTTTTTTCTGGCCTTATTTTTTGGGTACCAAAAATATCTCAGTCTCTAATTCCGGAAAAAATGGCCACACCGAGGAAAGGATGCGGTCATGTATTAACCTTTAACGTGACTTACTTCTTACACGATAGTATCAAAATGGGAATCGCGAACACAAGCTGATTTTCGAGAAATCCGCCGACATTCTCGCCGCTATATCTCCACAGTACTGTACGTGTGGTGACAACAACGCCGATGCGTGCGTTCAATACAGCTCCTCGAACTTTATCTTCAGTGTAACGGACAACTCTCATTCCCCGTGCGTTTGGACGGGAGAGGCTGGCAAAATTTCAAAAAAGGGTCATTTTGCCCTTCCAAAACAGAAATTTCACTACAAAAGGAGAACGAAGCAGCTCAGAGGCCCGCCCTCTTAGCGGTAGCATCCCAGCATGTTCAGTAATAATCACTGCTAAAATGCAGCAAATTCATTGCACTTTTTCCTAGACTTATATTTTGGGTACCTAAAATATTTTAGTCTCTAATTCCGGAAATAATGGCCATACCGAGGAACGGGATGCGGTCCTGTATTCCCCCTTGACTTACATCTTACACGATAGGATCAAAATGGGAATAGCGAAGACAAGCTGGTTTTCGAAAGAAAAAAAAAAAAGGGGAGGAGAGTTTAACCACTACACAGCCGACATTTTCCCCGCTATAACTCCACAGAACGTGTCGTGACAACAACGCCGATGAGTGCGTTGAATAGAGCTCCTTGAACTCTATCTTCAGTGTAAAGGACAACTCTCTATCCCCAGCGTTTGGACGGGAGAGGCTGGCAAATTAAAAAAAAAATCCTATTGCTCTCCCAAAACAGATTTTTCTCTACACAAGGAGAACGAAGCGGCTCAGGGGCCCGCCCTCTTAACTGTAGCATCCCCGCATGTTCACTAATAATCACCAGTAACATCCAGCAAATCCGTCGCACTTTTTTCTAGACTTATTTTCTCGGTACCTAAAATATTTCAGACTCTAATTCCGGAAATAATGGCCATACCGAGGAACGGGATGCGATCCTGTATTCATCCTTGACTTACTTCTTAAACGATAGTATCTAAATGGGAATCCAGAATACAAGCTGATTTTCGAGACAAAAATACGAAGGCTCTAAACCTCTATTCCGCCAAAATTTCGCCGCCATAACTACGCCGTATGTGTAGTGAGAAAATAGCTGATAAGTGGATCGAATAGAGCTCCTCTAACTTTATCTGTGATGCAAAGGAGAAACCTCTGTTCTCAGCCATATGAACGGTTGAGGCCGGCCAATTAAAAAAAAAAGTAGTCAGTTTGACATTCCAAAACAGAATTTTCTCTACACAAGGAGAACGAAGGGGCTCAAGGACTCGCCCTTTTCACTGTAGCATCTCTGCATATTTACTAACAATCACCAATAAAATCGAGAAATTCCATTGCACTTCTTTCTAGACTTATTTTTGTCTACCTAAAATATTAGTCTCTAATCCCCGGAAATAATGGCCATATCGAGGACCGGGATACGGCCTTATATTCTCCCTGGACTTAATTCGGATACGATAGTATCAAAATGGGAATCCCAAATACAACCTGATTTTCAAGAAAAAAAAAAGAAAAAAAAAAAAAGGAAAGGCCTTCCGCCAACATACTCGCCACCATAACTGCGCCGTACCTATAGTGAGAACAAAGCCGATAAGGGCGGCGAATAGAGTTCCTCGAACTCCATCTGCAGCATATAGGGCAGTTCTCTGTCCCCAGGCGTCTGGACGGTAGAGGCCGGCAAATTTTCAAAAAATGGTCATTTTGACTTTCCAAAACAGAATTTCCTGTACACAAGGAGGACGAAGGGGCTCAGAGACTCGCCCTTTTCACAGTATTTTCTATTACACCAATATTCTCGCCGCCATAACTCAGCCGTATGTGTAGTGAGAAAATAGCTCACAGGTGGGGCGAATAGAGCTCCTCGAACTCTATCTATAGTGGTAAGGACAACTCTCTGCCCCCAGCCATATTTAAAGAAGAGGCCGGCAAATTTTCAAAATATGGTCATTTTGACTTTCCAAAACGGAATTTTCTCTACACAAGGAGAACGAAGGGGCTCAGGGACTCGCTCTTTTCACTGTAGCATCCCCGCATGTTATCTAGTAATCGCACGTGAAATCTAGCAAACCCGTTGCACTTCATTTCTAGACTTTTTCTGACTACCTAAAATGTGTCAGTCTCTAATCTCCTGAAATGATGGCGATATAGAGGAACGGAATGCGATGTTGTATTCCCCCTTGACTTACTACGCTCACGATAGCAACAAATTTGGAAAACGGAGCACAATCTGATTTTCGAGCAAAAAATACTTCTATTAAGGTAATTCGGGGGAAGATGCCAGTTGGGGGAAGACGCAACTTTGTTTGCAGTTTTTTTATGTGTCAGCAATTGACAGCGCGGATACTCTAGTTTGAAGAGTGTTGACGTGGTGGACACGTAACGTGTGCATTTGTCTTACTTTAACGTCTTTCATCGCCGTTATTTTGGATCTTGTGAGCATATAGTCTGGTGAGTACACACTTTATAATATTTCGTTGCTTCTATTTAAGGTTCATAGACTGATGTTTTATTTTAAATGGAATATCTGTTGTATACGTGAGTTGTGCATTCTGTTACGCACACGAGGCATGCAGCTGCGGCAACAACATTACAGCAGTAGGCAAGTAGATCTAACTGTGAGTGGCGTCTTCCCCCTGTAACTGGGGGAAGACGCAACATGGTTAAGAAATACATTATTTAACCCATAAATTATGTTGTGGGAAGGTTATTATTTGATAATACTTTATATTATATTATTTTACATATTCTCTGATACTTTACAAAAGATATCGATGATTAAAAATGTAATTCACATTTCATTTTTATGCAGACGATGACTAGATACTGCAAAATAAAAACAGATCGGGCATCTTAGTCAAAATAAAATTTAATTCGAGCTGCTGAAGATTTAAAGTATGGACAAAAATCGTCATGGGCTGCAGCGAGGATGTGTGGCATATCATACAGGAATGGAATCTTCAAACCTTACTAAAAGTTCACCAGGTCCTTCCACTAGCGGAGCATGTGGCAGTAGACCTACATCAATAGTTGCTTCCATCAGGACGGATAACGAGATTTCAGCTCTGGAAACAATCAGTCCTATTCCTCAAGTAAGGAAATCTAAACTCTTTGGGCGTAAAAAACAAACAGCGGAGATCTCAACTATACCACAGAGAAGAGAAACTATGCTGGAAAAGGCCAGGAAAGGAAAAGAGATTTGTAAGTTCATCTTTTTCTTCTTCTGGTGACGAAATTAGTGACGATGACAGTGGTAATAGTTTTGATGAGGAAGATGATTTTTGTTGTTTGTTCTGGACACTTTTACGCTAAGACAGGTTCCAAGTGTGACTGGATTCAGTGCATCGCATGCAAGAAATGGTTGCACGAAGATTGCAGTGGTGATAATTTGCAGTGTAAGAAATGTGGTGCAGGCTCGTACTAACATTCAGAATTGTGTCCTAATTAATCAATTTTTGCAACATAATCATGAAACAAGTTTATAATTAATTTCATAGATGCTTCTCTGTAGTTGTAAAAATACACACATAATATTCCAATGTTTATTTTATGTACTGTATGTCATTTACTGTGTTGTTGCATCTTACCCCATACCAAGTAGCATCTTTCCCGTATATATGGGGGAAGATGCCACCCTGACATGAGTTTTTTTAACATAAAAAATTGTTAATAATACGCGTACTTGGAAAGGAACCAATCATTATACAGAACCAATTATAATAGAAAAATACGATACATTTGTTTGTATTGCCGTATCACTTCAGGTTTGAGTTGTATAGCCAAGAAATACTTTAGTTGTGGCGTCTTCCCCGAATTACCTTACGCCAACATTCTCGCCGCCATAACTCCGCAATATGTGTACTGAGAACAAAGCTGATACGTGCAGCGAACAGAGCTCCTCGAACTCTATCCGTAGCGTAGAGCACGGCCCTCTACCGCCAGGCATATGGCCTGTAGATGCCGACAAATTAAAAAAAAAATGATCATTTCAACTTTCCAAAACAGACATTTCTCTTAAAAAGGACAACGAAGGGGCTCAGACACCTGCCCTTTTCACTGTAGCATACACGCAAGTTTACTAATAACCGCCAGTAAAATCGAGCTAATGAGTTGTTCTTTTTTCAACACTTATTTTTAGCCTACCTAGAAATTTTCGATCTATTCTCCGGAGATAATGGCGATATCGGAACGGGATGCGGTGCTGCTTCCCCCATTGTCTTACTTCGGGTAGGATAGTGTCAAAACGGGAATCCCGAACACAAGCTGATTTTGGAGAAAAGAATACCGTCATAACACCGCTGTATATGTAGTGAGAACAAAGCTGATAAATGCGGCGAATAGAGCTCTTCGAACTCTATCTATCACAAACCACTGCACCCAGGCATATGGACGGTAGAGGCCGGCAAATAAAAAAATGGTCTTTTGACTTTCCAAAATAGACTTTTCTCTACACAAGGAGAACGAAGGGACTCAGTCACCTGCCCTTTTCATGTAGCATCCCCGCATGATTACTAATAACGCCAACAAAATCAAGCAAATCAGTTGCACTTTTCTCTACACTTATTTTTTGCCTACCTAAAATATTTCGGTCTCTAATCTCTGGAATTAAATGCGATACCGAGGAACGGGATGCGGTGTTGTATTCCCGCTTGGCTTACGGCACGTATGGGCAAACCCAGAAACGCATATTGAATGTTAGTTGGGAGTCCGGAGTGAATAAGGCCTTTGTGGAGGCCGAGACGTAGATACGAGAATAATTTTAAAATGGATTTGAGGGGGATGGGACATGATGTACAGACTACATTAATCTTGCTCAGGATAGGAACCGATGGCGGGCTTATGTGAGGGCAGCAATGAACCTCTAGGCTTCTTAAAAGCCGTAAGTAAGTAATTAATTAAGTAATCCTAACAAATTTCAGACCTCTTGTGACATTACTATAGGCAAATTACTTTACAGAACAAATTAAAATTATTATTTACTAAACCAGAAAGTTCTTACACACAATTTAAAATTTAAGGGAAGGAATAGGTGAAATTACTAACTCTTATAGTTTTCATTTTTTTTCTCAAAGACCAAGGACACTAGAATAAAATTATGTGACACGTTTCCTTATTGAGATGAAATAATGGTAGGAATTTTTTTCAACGTGATTTTCTTTAATTTTCGACGTGTGGAACCATTTATATATTAATTAATTAATTAATATATAAATAAATAAATTAATATATAAATGGTTCCATACGTCGAAAATTAAAGAAAATCATGTTGAAAAAAATTTCTGCCTTTTATTTCATCTTAATAAGGAAACGTGTCACATAATTTTATTCTGTTGTCCTTGGTCTTTGAGAAAAAAATGAAAACTGTAAGATTTAGCAATTTCACCTATTCCTTCCCTTAAAACTGTTTTTATGTGAGGATATTTCCTTATTAATTCATAATAAATTCTAGGACCAATGTTATTGCTTTGATTGAAGAGAGTGCACGTTACATATTTCGGTTCGCACAAACGTATTATATTCATGAATTTAGTTTTGCGTTTTTGATAATACGATCTGAAATTTGTGTGATTTTTGTGTATAAATTTGAACAGCATATTGAAACAAATGCTATGTATTTTCAAGACTTAAATTCTTCAAACAATTTTTGGGAAAGTAATCGAATTATTTGCATTGAATTCCCTTTAATGTTCCTTCACTCAAAACATTGACTTCCTAAAGTTATAGGTCAATTGTGAAAGCAATAAAGTGAAATATTTGAAATATTGCCTTTCCATTAGCATGGTAAGGATTGCATATAGTAATAAAAATAAATCAATTTTTCTAAAATTACGAAAAAGTGGTAGGTTGTAGAAAAATTCTGACTTCATTTTTGGAATCAGCATATGACATTACATAAGAAACAGCAGAAATTGTACATTTAACAAAATCACTGTTGACAGTGACAATTAATATCCTATATCTATGAAACAGTAGAGACAAGACAAATGCCGATACAAAATACAAAATTCGAACTACACAGTAACTTATGATACTGGTAATTTACTGCATTGAATGGATGCCGGATGGACATCATTCTAATCGTGTATGCATTTAAAAGTTTAGTATTATTTTTAATCAGCACATAATTCGAGGAAAAGATTGATTGATTAAATCAATATTAAACTTACAGTTAACAGTTGGAGAAGGGTTTTCATTGCAGCTAATGCATTCCTCAGAGGCTTGTTTCTTCTTTCTTCTTTTTGTAAGCATCCTTGAGATGTAACTCGATCAGCTATTATCCCATTATCATCTGAAATATTTAAGAGAGGATATATGCTTATGTTCAGACCTTTCTAAGTTTAGCCTGCACTACCTACACTGAATAAACCAGTAATTTCACGTAAAACTTATATTCATTACACTGTGTAGACACCCGTACAGTGGAAGACCTTCATCTGCTGCACCAGTTGACCCTATAATATTTTACGAGTGGAATTAATTCTTATGATATTTAATTCTCGAGAAAGATTATGTTTTATCATAAATATGTGGACACTTCAAAGTCAGCAGCTGTAACAATATTGTATTTTCTAACGTGCTCTTAATCCAAACTCATTTTTAGCAATAAGAAAGCGAAGCTGCAATAAAAAGAGAGAGAGAAAAAACCAAGAAAATAGTTCTATTGGAAATAGAGTGTACTCAGTTTCTGCTTTATCTTATGAAAATATATTTTTCAGTTTTTCTGTACACAAGAGATCATTCACAAGTTTCAAAGTGAGAATCCTCACAGTAAAATTGAAATACAACTTAACATAATGTGACCTGATCTGATTACAAACCCATTAAAGAGAAATCTCAAAATAAATTCTTCAGTTTAGTGTACTTTCTATTTTTAGGCCTACATTTATAAGTTCCAAATTCTCATTCAAATCCCACATAATATTATAACACAAAGATGTTTAGTTTTTATGACATCAATTTCTTGTGACCATTTCCTTATTTTGTACAATTTATATTTTAACTTAATTTTTTTTAACTTTTGCATCTAATTTATCTACTGCTTGCTGCAGATTTCATAAAGTATGTGTGTTAGTTTTATTTTCAACGTGTTGGCTGAAAATGCGTTTACATGTTATAGTTATTTCAGATTGGAAAAATAAGCATCATCGTAGAATGTGAAAGGACATTTTGCAGTATAAATAAAATTACCTGGAGATATTGTTGGGATGTCCAGTTTCACTTCAAAAACTGAAGAATTGCACTGTGAACCTGAATGGTACTGTAAATAGAAAAGAAATAATAGGACTATAATGTAACATCAACATTAAATTAAATTTGTATAACCATCTTCAAGAATCTATTATTTTTTTCATCTCTAAAGCTCATCACCTCTTCTTCTGACTCTTAATTCCTTACACACTAACATCATTCGTGTTAATAGCTGCACCAGTATCAGTGGAACTTGGTTTAGTTACTACCGGTACTTTAGTTGTAACAATAGTAAGTAGGCCTAAATAAATGAGAGAAATAATGTTTTTCTCAAAATCAGTGTTATGCAATATTTAATAATTTGTATAACATATAAATGAACTTATGCATTGAATATGAATCAAAAACACTGGGAAGACCCTCAATTGATAGGAGAATTAAATCACTTACCTTGGCTAAGTTTGGATTGGTTTTGCTTCAGTTGGAGGGCCTCCATCTCTTTGCAGCCTACATTGTCTCTCTGCAACAGCAATTTTCTTTGTGTTCTTTTTCATGAGTTCAAATATGCTTCTCAGCTGTTTTCAGGTCCTTGTATTTGTGCTGACGTTACTCCTATATTACTGAAAAGAAAAACTAGATTAATTCCATATGCAACCTACAACATTAGACAATATATTTCTCTTTTTCCCATATCTAAGTTTCTATACCTAAATAGGCAGAAGCTTTTAATGGACGATTGTCAGTACAATATCAAATATATGATTCTGCATAGAAACTTTGGAAAAAACTTAATATAAGCTGTTTCTGTGTTATTTTACGAGGTGTCGAATGTGCATTACAGTGAGTGACTACAGTGGAACTCGTAGCAGCAACAGATATTGCATTTTAGTGGAAACGTCTCTCCCCCTCATGCTGTTCTTTTAAAAAATAATGTTATCGGTGATCTAAATGGCATTATAGCCCTAATACAAAATATCCGCTCATTTACTACAAGTAAAATACGTAGGCCTAACATATTGAAATATTGGTAATTTGCTAGGAACAGTGTACCTTGCTTTACTAATGTCGGTTAGAAATCCCAGGTCAAAGACAACATTCATTATTATCAGAACTCCAAAAGGAAATAACATTTCAATGGATACCTAGTCATTGTGGTATATCTGGAAACGAGAAAGTCGGTAACATTGCAAAACAAGCAACATAGGCTATTTGTAACCAAGACCTCTTCAAGTGATATCTCTATCCAGTGCTTTTGCTTCAGTAAAGTCTGATTTTATAAATCTATGGATCAACAATTGGCTTTCTGACAAAAAAATTCACAATCTGTACAAAAGAAACCAAATTACCTGAAAATGTACAAAAACTTGCCCAGACATGTTCAAACATTTTTAACAAGAGCCAGAACAGGTTACATTGTCACACAATTGTACCTACACCGATTTCACATTTCTGATAATCCTATTTGTCTGTGGTGTAATAATCATGATGGAGATCTGGAACACATTCTTCTATACTGTCCATCCATAAACCACAAAAGAAGTAAATTAAAATCACAGTGCCAGTTGCAGAAGACAGTCCTGCAGTATATACTGACTACACCCCAAATCTGGCTACTAGCAACAGGCATCTATAATGAATATCGATCAAAATACTCCACATATCTCGTGCAAAACAACTGAATAGACTACAGTGGACTTCATGTTGTCAGCAAACAGCTGGATACATTAAGATGATTGGGTAATTTGCTAGGAGACGTCGTTGCATATAGACCACTTTTACACTAAACCCAACCTTAGTGTATACAACGTATACTAAAACACTAACCTAACCTAAACTGTCACAGATTTAGGAAAAGGTTAGGTTAGGTACTTTAGGGTTTTAGTATATCAGTGAACCTCTCTTTTTTAAACGAGTTATTGTGCCTTTGACCCAGGATTTGAAGCCTGCGTCCGTGGAGTACTCTATTTCTAAAAAATTACCGAAATATTCATTAATAATGTAGGCTACACAACAAACTGAAAGCACACTAGGCCTAATAATTACCGAAATATCCATTAATAATGTAGGCTACACAACAAACTGAAAGCACACTAGGCCTAATATTAATTACAATACAAATCTAATTGCCACCTACACTTCCCTTAAGGGTTATACATGAATAAGACAATGATTATAGCAATGGTTATGGAGGAAAACGCACTTTTGCTGGAACCAGTACCCCCTCTTGTTTAGGTCTACTAATTAAAACCAAAATACTATCATATGGTAGGAAAGAAACATAACCTTTACAATCTGACCTTTTGCTTCCATGTAAAGTTTCTTCATATGTGTAATTTTCTGTTCTTCACTCTGTTCTTTTTTTGGCTGGAGCTTCAGTATTACCGGTATAATAAAAATAATACTTACAACAAAAACTAAAAATATATAGTACTTACCGTACAAACATGGAACATAAATATGAAATACGCGGGAAATTTATACCAACACAATAAATTTCACTACATTTTCAGGAACTTCATTGCCAACGTAATAAAAATGTTACTATATCTTCCGGATGACAATCCTATAGTTAAAATCCGCTAGTAGTACAGAACAAAATATTTACCGGTAACTTCCAGATTGCTGAACTGGAGTATACGTATCTGGAGGTTTAACAAGCAATCGTAGTACAGGCCCTAAAGAGATAGGTTTGCAAGTAAATTCCGAAAGATAAAGTAGGCCTATATTATGTCTCGTGACCAGAATATTGTACGAAATGGAAATATAAAAATTGGAAGTTTATTCTTGAAAAGGTGAAAAATTTAAATATCTTGGAGCAACAGTAACAAATACAAATGATACTCGGGAGGAAATTAAACGCATAATAAATATGGGAAATGCCTGTTATTATTCGCTTGAGAAGCTTTTATCATCCAGCCTGCTCTCAAAAAGGTGAAAGAATTTATAAAACAATTATATTACCAGCTCTTCTATATGGTTCTGAAACGAACTCTCACTTTGAGAGAGGAGCGGAGTTTAAGAGCGTTTGAGAATAAGATGCTTGGGAAAATATTTGGGGCTAAGAGGGATGAAGTTACAGGAGAATGGAGAAAGTTACACAACGCAGAACTGCACGTATTTTATTCTTCACCTGACATAATTAGGAATATTAAATCCAGACGTTTGAGAAGGAGAAGGGCGAATCCAGAAACGGACATAGAGTGTTAATTGGGAGGCCGGAGAGAATAAGGCCTTTTGAGAGGCCAAGACGTAGATGGGAGAATAATATTAAAATGAATTTGAGGGAGGTGGGATATGATGCTACAGACTGAATTAATCTTGCTCAGGATAGGGTCCAATGGCGGGCTTATGTGAGGGCGGCAATGAACCTCCAGGTTTCTTAAAAGTCTTAAGTAAGTAAGTAAGTAAGTAAGTAATTACATAAGTAATCCTAATAAATCTCAGACCTCTTGTGATATTACTATAGATAAATTACTTTAGAGAACAAATTAAAATTAATATCTAACAAGCCAGGAAGTTCTTACGCACATTTTAAAATTTAAAACTGTTTTTATGTGAGAATATTTCCTTATTAATTCATTATAAATTATTCTAGGTCAAATATTATTGCTTTAGTTGAAGAGAGTGCTGGTTACATATTTCGGTTCGCACAAACGTATTGTATTCATGAAATTTGTTTTGCGTTTTTGAGAATACAATCTGAAATTTGTGTGATTTTTGTGTATAAATTTGAAAAGTATATTGAAATAAATGTGATGTATTTTCAAGTCTTAAATTTTTCAAACAAGTTTTGGGAAAGTAATCTAATTATTTGTATTGAATTCCCTTCAATGATCCTTTACTCAAAACATTTTTACCAACATTTTATTCTTATTTTCTTCTCCTCATTTATTCCTCCCTTCGAGATTTTTTAGTAATATTTTTTCTATTTTTTCTCTTCTTCATTTCATTTTTGTCTTCCCTCTTTACTTGTCATTTCCCATTCCTCTTTTTAGTTTGATCAGATTTCTGTGTTCTTGTGACGAATTTTTTTTATCGTTCATTCCTACTTCTTCTCCTATATTCACGATCTCTTTATGTTATTTTGATATTCTCTCTCCATGTTTTAATTCCCCTTGTATTTCCTCCTTGTCAATATTTTATTTATATTACTTTACCTTTTCCTCGTTATTTGATTTAATACATATCTTCTTGTATTGCTTCTTTTACATATCTTACTGTAATAATAATAATAATCATCATCATCATTATCATCGTCCTTGCAGGTCCTTAGTGGCTTGTTACGGTCTCCATCCATCTTTTCAGGGGGCGTCCCAAAGATCGTCTTCCATTTGGTATATAGCGGAGAATTTGTCTTGGGAGTCTGGAACGGTCCATCCTATTGACATGGTTAAGCCATTTTTGTCTATAGTGGTTGAGATGTTCATAAATAGGTGTAATTTTCAATTCTTTTGTAATTAGTTCATTCCTTTTGTGGTCAAGAAAGATGTAGCCGGCAGTCCTCCTTAGAATTCTCATTTCCGTAGTTGTTAGGCGTTGAACATCTGAGTTTCGGACAGTCCAGGCCTCACTACCATACATGAAGACAGGTCTTGCTAGAACTTTATATGCTTTTAACCTGGTATGTTCTTGGGTTTTCGTGGTTGTGAAAACCTGGTTGATGGTTCTTAAGGTTCCATTAAAATGTTGAATATTTTCAAATATATCAATAACAGGTAAATATGTCAAATTATAACCTAAATATTTAAATGAGTTTACCTGTTCTAACGTATGGGTTCCAATGCAAATTTTACTCCTAACTGGCTGTTTACCTTGGAACGCCATAATTTTTATTTTGTTTGGGGAAATTTTCATATTGAAATTTTGTACTATTGTATTCAAATGCTATGTTGAGTATTGAAGCTCGTCTTCATTTGTAGCAAAAAGAACCTGATCGTCTGCATATAATAATGCATCTAGAGTACAATTTCGGAAGAGCGGGATGTAACCATGAATTATTAGTCGCCAATATCTGATTATGGAATTGATGTATATATTGAATAAGAGTGGTGAGAGGTTTATCGGTCTCCATTCGGTATGTACTGATCCGATAGTAATTTTGATAATATTGTGGTTAACGTATATAGGCTAATTCGTAAATTGTTCTTACAATTGCGTCTGCCAAAATTTGAAAGAGATGATTTCTGTCAACACGATCAAAAGCTTTTTCGTAATCAATAAAACCGAAGTGAGTTTCTTTATTAAATTCTCTATGTTTTCGATCAAAATCTTCAAAGTAAAATATCCATCTGCGCAAGATCTGCCTTTTCTTAAACAGTTCTTTTCTTCACCAATGAGAGTTTTGTAGTGAGCTTCCAACTTAAGAGTTATTATTCTTGAGAAAATTTTGTATCCACTATTGTACGAGTATTAGGCTAATATCCAGGTGAAGTACGCAAAGGCTTGTCCCTGTATATAAACACATTTTGTTTTCAATAAAACTTATTTTTATATGGAATACTTTTCCCCTTGCAACCTACGAGGACCTTGCGAGTGGCATAATGTCCATCTCTGTCAGTATCACACTGCTTGTGACGTCAGCACGATACCAATTCCTCTGACAACGACTACATAAATCAATAAAAAACCTCTTTCCACCTGCAAAATTATGCAAAATGTAAAGATGAAGAATAATTTGGTAATATAATGCTCATTATACCGAAGCTCAACAGCGCTTTCTTTTGCCTTAAAAGAAAAAATTACGTAGCCCATAATATGTCAAGCAGATATTTAATTCTTACTTATGTACTTGCAATCAATATCCTATGTCTTAGGCAATGCTCTCCTTTCTATCAAACTACAACTCTGGAATACAACTGAAATCACAATGAATTTATCATATCATATGTATCGTATCGTATCGTATCGTATCGTATCGTATCGTATCGTATCGTATCGTATCGTATCATCATATCATGTCATATCATATCATATCATATCATATCATATCATATCATATCATATCATATCTAGCATCATATGCATCATATTCTATTATATTGTTATTGTTTAGTCAACTGTCCGAAGAACAGATCTCAATCTCACAAGTGACACCAACAAGACACCACTTTTGAAGCAACTAAGCAGGAGATAATGAGGTAGGGTGGCCAGTTCCTTTTCACTTCCATTACATACATCGCCAACTAGCTACGTATTACAGACTTGACATGTTTTCAGAATCTCATTCAGAGGTATCATATCATATCATATCATATCATATCATATCATATCATATCATATCATATCATATCATATCATATCATATCATATCATATCATATCATATCATATCATATCATATCATATCATATCATATCATATCATATCATATATCATATCATATCATATCATATCATATCATATCATATCATATCATATCATATCATATCATATTATATCATATCATATCATATATCATATCATATCATATATTATATTATATTTTAAGCTCGACCATGCCGAAACGTAGTAATTATACACCTGGTAGCAGCCCTTTAATGGACCTTATTAAAGTACACCTATTCATTAAAGTTCAGTTCTTCAACCAATCAGAAAACGCCATTCTAGCATTATGAAAGCGCAAGTATCGATTATTCTAGGATATGCAATCGAAAGACAACTAGCGAAACGTCACGGAGGCTGGAAATCCAATACTGTCGCAGAAGGTTATGTTCTGTTACTATAATAATTAGCGTTAATTGTAAGTAATATTCAAATAAATTCAATTTGTCATCTCGTTTTTCAATATCTAAATCAATTTCAATGTTATATCAAGATTAATGTTCATTTTACTCTCTAGATTATATCAAGGTCAATGACATTTGTTCCTCGGAAAAAATCAATACTTTCGCGTCTGCGCACATCTCACAATTTACGAGATTGCACAAGGTCAGTCACATAAGAATAACATGAATATTTATGAATAATTTCAAGTTAGAGATATGGCCGAGCATAAAAAGTCGTATGAAACTTGCCTATAATGGTAATTAAGATGCTCGTATGAAAATTATGAAACTCACTTGCACTCGTTTCATAAACATACTCGCGTCTTAATTACTACCATTATAGGCTCGTTGCGTAATGTACTATTATTATATTATATTATGTTATGTATCTTTTTATTGTTCTACATCAATATATTGTGGTAACGTTACAAAGAAATAATTTGGAAATGTTTTGAAAATAAAGTTTTCAAAATGGAATACTCTGTAAGTTAATAATAAAAATTGTCCCCATTTCCATTTGTCTTCATTGCTATAAGAATTCGGTTGAGATATTTCTGGACAGTGGTTCAGTTTAAAAATGGCCTCTGTACTTTAATGAACTTTGTTTCTTCGTATTCTGTGAACTTCTAAGTGCTAAAATGAATCTTTAATGAAAGCTGCTAGGAATCCATGGTTCTAGAAACACAAAGGTTGAAGTTCAGTGCATGTGTGCGTGCATAATACATGACACGGTACACATTGGCACTAGGATGAATTCTGCGCTAAACAAAGCACTGTAAGTAAGATATATTGCAAGAATCCAATCTCTGTGTTCACGTGACGCAAGAATGTTATACAATATTGTAGGCTCCTATTTCATAAACAGAATTTGTGTAACTTATATTATACATTAATAAAGACGGGATTAAACAAAATTACGGTTCACTGATAATAGAATTGTCGAATTTTTTCTCACATAAAATACTATATATAGGACTTCGAATGCCAGGAGATAGTAGGTATAAGATATCCAGTAAATATTTTTTATTTTTCAATATTCGTTTTCCTGAATCAATTCACGTATCAGTTTATTCCAGTCTCTAATATGGTTAACAGACAGCTTTCCACTAAATGGGATTAAGTTCCAGCCAGGAGCATATTTGTGTTATTTGTTGTTAAAAATCGGTTCGTAAAATTAGATTTACAGTCCCCTTTCAAAAGTTATTTAATCATTCTCTTGTCAGCAATAATCGCTTCCGACTCTATTTTATAGTTAAAAATGTCGTTAAGTGAAGAACTACAAACACAATCACCATTTTAATGGCTCCCACTGATCTTCGATAACATTAAATAAAAAATTATAATCTATTCTCACTGTATGTAAATAATTTCTACTTTTAAAGAAGGTGTTAATTACAATTAAACTTATTTCATCATCTCTAAGTGGTTTCAGTGATTTATAATTTACATTAAATAAATAATTAGATCACAAATACTATCTTATCGCTTCATAATACTTCCTGTAGTTTAAAAAAGCAGCGACAGCTATGATGACGATAGTAATAATAATAATAATAATAATAATAATAATAATAATAACAACAATAATAATAATAATTTATAGCCACAACAAAGAAACATATTGATTTTTTATATAAGAACTCTCTAGCACCCCCAGAAAGAGTAAGTTGCATACTCGTCCTCAGGGGGCATTCCACTTAAGTTAATGTTAAGACATTTTATTGAATAATAGAGTAAAAATTAATAGAATAAAGGAAGAAGAAAAAACACATATCACAATAATTGAACTTTAAATTTTCTCTGTTAACAGCAATTTTTTAATACATTTTTTGAAGTAAGGAATGCTTCTTATCTTATGATATATATGATATCTTATGATATGAAATTGTATGTTTGGGAATTTATCTATTATCATGTTATAAAGCCTTGGACCGAAGTTGCTACTGTGATCATTTGCTACAGTTATAGTACATTTAGGAACTGTCAAGCATATGTTGTCTGATCTTTTGGTTTTATATTTATGTGAATATAAATTAAATATGTTTAGATTTTTATGTACGAAATTCAGTAATACATTGTTATAAATTTGATGGAAGTCAAATACTTTAAATTCTGAATGCAGCAGCTCTGAAGGATAATCAAGAAGTTTATTATGGCATATTTTTAGTATTCTTTTCTGTAGCACTACCCCATCCTATAATGCCGTATTGTAATATATAGTCCCGTCGCTCCAATTTCCGGCAGCCAATCACATTGCAGGTCGGCTACATTTAAACGTGTGCGTCTTGTGATTCGCTGATAATGACGTCATGCATTTCCTAAAGCTCGATAAATACTTAATATAATCGCCCGCCATTTTGACTCTTTCGTTGGCGTTCGCAGAAAGCACACGAGGACGTTATTTGCCGCTCAATTACAGTGCGTTTGATTTATTATCACAGAAGCTAGGACATGATAATGTTTAACGGTGTACCAAATAGATTCCTCATCTGGTAGCTCGGCAACGAAAGAACAAAAATGGCGTACGATACTACCTACCTAGACTTTATAGAGCCTTCACTTCCTAAGACTTAAGCAAAGAGGAGGAGTCACGCCGGGAATAACAGCGTCGCGACTTTAGCTTGTACTAATGTGAGATAAATCAGTCGTAAAGTTTGGACAGTGAAGTAATTTCGTAGGATAACAAAAGAGTGAATAATTTTTCTTAATCTATTGCACAGAAAAATAACATGTTTATCCCAACGTAAATGTTGGTCGACTATTATTCCGGGATATTTAACTTGAGGAGATTAATTTAGAATAGGACAGTTACAGTTATCATCGCATCGTTTCTGTATTTCATAAGATTTTAATTAATTATAATTATTATTTTATCGTCTTAGTTTCTTAAATTCCAGAAAATACAATTATTATGTCATCATCTGAAAATTACCTCTGATTGAGGTTCTGGCTGATATATACCTCTACTGTATTATCAGGCAGTTCATCTCACTTGACGGTATGTGTCTGAGGAACAACAATTGAAGGGTTAAGAGCCATAGTGGGCCAAGCGCCATTTATTAAAAACGGAGAAAGCAAGGGTTAATATTAAGTGAATACCATAGTTTAATGAAGATTGACATATCATTCAGCTTTAATGTGTATACTTTATATTACTTGCTATATGTTTCCATTGAATTATGGTGATAACTTCATTTTAACCCTTTTCTACGGTTTGAGTAAATGGCGCTTAGACCACTATGGTTCTGAACACTTCAATTGTTTGTATGAATCTGAAGTCTGATTGCTGTAATATGTAGCCATTCAATGATGTATGCAACGGAGGTGGAAAGGAGCTGGCCATCCTAGCCCAATATCTCCTGGCCTAGTTGCCTCATAAGTGGTGCCTTGTTGAGGAGGTAGGATATGATGTTAGGGACTGAATTAATCTTGTTCTGAATAGGGATCGATGGCAAGCTTATGTGAGGGCGGGAATGAATCTTCGCATCCTCTAAACGCCATTTGTAAGTAAGTACTTAAGTATTTTCAGTAAATAGAACTACGACTTTCTTTTCACTAATTATGAGGATTAACTTGCAAATTGGCAGTTAAAAAGTATGAAAACTTCCCTCCTTCTTCTCCTCGTATTCTCCTATTTTCCTTGTATTCCCTTTATTCTCCCCGTTCCTCCTCGTTCTCCTTGGATTCCTATTGTCTTTTATTCCCCTTTTCTCTAGTATTCTCATTCTTCTCCTCGCCTTCTCCTTGCTCTTCTTTCATTGCATTTGTTTCTCTTTTCTTGTTCTGTATGTATTCCCCAACTTCTCTTTAACTTCCCCTAGGCTTTCTTGCCTTCGTCTTGTACATGCTTCCTGAATTCTCCATGTTCTTATTGTCTTACCCATGTTCTTCTTGCATTCTCCTTAATCCCTTTACTTCCCCTAGTTCTTTTTGTATTTCTCTTGTGCTTTCATTTCCGTTGTTCTCCTTTTCTTACCCTTGTTCTTCTTGCTTTCCCCTTGTTCTTCTTGAATTCCTCTTATTCTTTCCTTTCCGTTGTTCTCCTTGTATCCCTTGTACTCCTTTTCTGTTACTTGTTCTTCTTTAATTCCCCTTGTTCTCCTTGTATTCCCTCTGTTCTCCTTTTCTTACCCCTGTTCTTCTTGT
Organism: Periplaneta americana; assembly: GCA_025594305.2. NCBI lineage: Eukaryota > Metazoa > Arthropoda > Insecta > Blattodea > Blattidae > Periplaneta > Periplaneta americana. Next base: position 47,017,073 of record JAJSOF020000003.1, on the reverse strand, counting down.
ATTCACTTTGTTCTTCTTGAATTCCTCTTGTTCTTTCATTTCCGTTGTTCTCCTTGTATTCCTTGTACTCCTTTTCTTTTACTTGATCTTCTTTAATTCCCCCTGTTCTCCTTATATTCCCTCTGTTCTTCTTTAATTCCCCTTGTTCTTCTTGCATTCCCTCTGTTCTCCTTTTCTTACCCCTGTTCTTCTTGTATTCACTTTGTTCTTCTTGAAGTCCTCTTGTTCTTTCATTTCCGTTGTTCTCCTTGTAATCCTTGTACTCCTTTTCTTTTACTTGATCTTCTTTAATTTCCCCTGTTCTCCTTATATTCCCTCTGTTCTTCTTTAATTCCCCTTGTTCTTCTTGCATTCCCTCTGTTCTCCTTTTCTTACCCCTGTTCTTCTTGTATTCACTTTGTTCTTCTTGAATTCCTCTTTTTCTTTCATTTCCGTTGTTCTCCTTGTATTCCTTGTACTCCTTTTCTTTTACTTGATCTTCTTTAATTCCCCCTGTTCTCCTTATATTCCCTCTGTTCTTCTTTAATTCCCCTTGTTCTTCTTGCATTCCCTCTGTTCTCCTTTTCTTACCCCTGTTCTTCTTGTATTCACTTTGTTCTTCTTGAATTCCTCTTATTCTTTCATTTCCGTTGTTCTCCTTGTATTCCTTGTACTCCTTTTCTTTTACTTGATCTTCTTTAATTCCCCCTGTTCTCCTTATATTCCCTCTGTTCTTCTTTAATTACCCTTGTTCTTCTTGCATTCCCTCTGTTCTCCTTTTCTTACCCCTGTTCTTCTTGTATTCACTTTGTTCTTCTTGAATTCCTCTTGTTCTTTCATTTCCGTTGTTCTCCTTATTTTTTTATTGGGTTATTTTACGACGCTGTATCAAATCTAGGTTATTTAGCGTCTGAATGATATGAAGGTGATAATGCCGGTGAAATGAGTCCGGGGTCCAGCACCGAAAGTTACCCAGCATTTGCTCGTATTGGGTTGAGGGAAAACCCCGGAAATAACCTCAACCAGGTAACTTGCCCCGACCGGGATTCGAACCCGGGCCACCTGGTTTCGCAGCCAGACGCGCTGACCGTTACTCCACAGGTGTGGACTTGTTCTCCTTATATTCCTTGTACTCCTTTTCTTTTACTTGCTGTGCTTTAATTCCCCTTGTTCTCCTTATATTCCCTCTGTTCTTCTTTAATTACTCTTGTTCTTCTTGCATTCCCTTTTTTTTACTTGCATTCCCTTTTTTTTACTTGCATTCCCTTTTCTTTTACTTGCTCTGCTTTAATTCCCCTTGTTCTCCTTATATTCCCTCTGTTCTTCTTTAATTACCCTTGTTCTTCTTGCATTCCCTTTTCTTTTACTTGAATTCCCTTTTCTTTTACTTGCATTCCCTTTTCTTTTACTTGCTCTTCTTTAATTCCCCTTGTTCTTCTTGCATTCTCCTTGTTCTTCTTGCATTCTCCTTGTTCTTCTTGAATTCCTCTTGTTCTTTCATTTCTATTGTTCTCCTGATTCCATTTCCTCCTTTTCTTCTCCTTGTTCTTGTATTATTCCTCTTGTTTTCTTTTTTCCTTCATTCTCCTTGTCTTCTCCTTCTTCCCGTTGCATTCTCCTGATTGTCTAAATCCGAGAGCTGTCCTGAGTGGTATACGTGAATCGAGTACTGTCAAATGGATCATCCTGCAAGACCTGAGAGGGTCAGGATCATCCTCAGAGGAGAACCTGATAAGCTTTAAAGCCTGGAGCCAGAAGCATTCCTATAGGCTATCAGGATCAAAAAGCCCTGCTAGCCGCTTGACTTCATCCCAGTATATTTTTGCGTATTAAATATGATAGGCGAAATGAGGTGAAGGTGGTGAGCGTTGTTGGACTGGAAGAGGGATATGGGAGTACCCCGAGGAAAACCTTCTGCAACGTTCGTTTTGTCCACTACAAATTCCATCAAGACCTATCCGAGGACCGTACCCAGGATGCTTGAGGAACAGACGAGGCTAATTTATTACAGTTTAAAGTAAAGTTTGTATGTATGTAGAAAACAGCAATTGGGACAAATATATCTTATGAAGCAGAGATCACGTTACATACACAAATAAAACTAGACAAATGGTAAAGACCTGTGAAATGGAAGTTTTAAAGGACTATAAAAGAGAAATCATTATTTGACAAAATACATACAGCAAGACAGCGTTTAAAGGGAATAGTAACATTCCTAATATTACTAAAGTATTTCAACACAGCAGGAAAATATTGGAAATATTCAGAAGTCCTTTAATTGGGGACTGGAATTAATTGAATTGAATTGAATTGAAAGAGGGGCAGTGGGAGGAGAAAGTTAAAAAGTACGCAAAACGCGTCCTCGCAAAGAGATCGGGGCTGAAAGAAACTGAATATGTGAGCTCCAAGGTTGTTGGCTACTTGTCTCAATCCAGATTACGCTGCTCCACTGAAGGAGCTGTAGAAAATTTTGAAGGGGGAAAGCCGAAAATGGACGTAACCTCATAGGTACCACATACGGGAGGGGAGGGAAATGTGTTCAAAATGATCACAGGACAGGACGAAGAAGAAATGGCGGAAGATGTAAGTCTACACATTGAAAAGAACTTTATCATTTCTCAGTGCAGGTGGAGTCGAGAAGACTCATTTCTTTGCTGTTCGATCGAAAGTGTAACTTGCACATTGAAATGAGTTTTGCCATTTCTCAGTGCAGATGGAGTCGAGAAAACTCATTCGTCTGCTTGGTTGGACGAGGAATAAACGTTTCTTATTTATTTACTAGGGCATTTGAAAAGTAATGGAAAAATAGTTAATTGTTTCAAAATAAATTTATTTATGCTACTTTTGATGTTACATACTTCAAATATAGTCTCCTGCCATGTTAACAATAAAATCCATGGCGCTACAGCCCTGAAGGGCCAAGACTGACCAGCCGGCTACTGGCCTCATGTCCACATTCCGAAGAAGAGGTGGACGATTATCCAACCAGTATGGAGATATCGTGTGGTTAGCACGATGATCCCCCGAGCCGTTATACCTGGTTTGCGAAACCCATGTCAACAATACTTGCCAAATTCTTGGAAGAAGGCGGACTCCATCTGCAGCAGCATTTCTTGATATCTATCTAACTGATCAATCTGAAGCTCTTCGGATGTCAACTCTTGATTGAAAGCGAATGCCTAGCTTCCACACAACTTGCAATAGTTCAGTATAATAGGACTTCTCTCTCACAGGCTTCTTGCAATGTCCTAAAGCATGTTTTTCTCTTGCAACTTATGAAGCACCAGGGGCAGAGAGAGAACCGTTTCCTTGGGGGGCAAAGTAAAACCAAAGAATCCCCATATAACGGGGTTATGGGGGACACCATTTACCTCCTCCCCCGTTATAGCTTGACCGTGGTACAGTATATCAGAATGTGATCATTTAATAAAGGTATTTTCGAGGGCATGTTTTTTACAGTGTTACATCCACATCCGCGAAGTTTCGGACCGAGTTGTATAGGGCTTGAATTGTAGGTCTACTACAAATTATAATAAGATATAACTTAAAACAATCTCCCTCTTTTTCTCTCTCGTACAGAAACACGTGCATACATCAATAAAACCACGTAACAGTGCTAACAGAAACTTTTTTATAGAAGTTTATCTTCCTGAAGATGTCATATGAAATGTAAACTCTAATTATTTTATTTAATCTCGTCTTTGAGTTTACAAATTATATCGGGATCAATTTTCCTTTTTTCTGCATTGTTGTGCAGTATGTTATTCATATTTCTCCAAGTGGCTACTTGAACACCTGCAGACTTCTAACATATGAGTACAGGATGTTACAAAATAAACATTACAGTGCTTCCATTCCTCAAATAAGGTATAGCAATTCTTATACATTCAGAAATTTAAAATACATATTATAGTCAGACTCCAGACACATGTTCTGAAGACATTAATTCATCAATTTAAGCACAGAAACTTAATCATAAACAAAATCGACAAAAATCTTTTGAATTCAATATTTTCTAACGCTAATAGGAAAAAAAGAGTTCAGAAAAGTTTGAGAGGGCAGTGCCCCCGTATAGGCCTACCCCTCATAACTCCGCCTATGTGAAGCACCTTTGTTCGAATCTTTAGTGATGTATTGCTTTTTTTTCATTTATTTATTTTATTCCATAGATCTTACATGAGCAATGAAGCTTTAAGATGTGGAACAGTCAAAATTTTACAATATTACAATTACAATTTTTACGAATTTTTACAGTTTTACAATTTAGTAATTTTCTACAATTTTTACAATTTTGTGCAATTTTTTACAATATATTTGGCGAGATGTAGTGAGATGAGGTGAGGTCCGAGGATTCGCCAAAAGATTACTGCAAATCAGAAACAGTCACTATATTTACAAAATATGACTACTTTGAGACTTTCAATACAGCAAATTTATGAACCAATCGTTGCTCTATTACGTAGTACAAGATTTCAATGATCACCGCTAGCAGCACTGATTTACAGCATTGTTGCCATTATTTACAGTATGCTCTAGTATTTATTCATTTATTTTTGTATAATCTTTAAGTTAAAAAGCTTGAATTTATGCATTAATACACAGAATGGAGGAAAAATCAACTAGTGAAAAGAGCTAAAAAGGATCGGCCGTTAGTACTAGAACTGTGGGTGGAAAGTGGGTTCACATATCAGATGAAGAAGCTTGCTTTGGGGGACAAACAGGATGCACAACCTACAACAGAAGAAGAAGAAGAGTAAATGTTATTATATATTTTAACTTGTATGATAAGTCGTTTTTCTATTAAGAACTTTATGAGAGTTAGCCAATCACGATTCTTCATTAGTATCACAGCTTGATGTTTTTTATTGCAATAAATTAAACAATTAATAAGGCCCCCGCAGTAAACGAAGGGCATGATGGGCGTTAGCAACGGATGTCACCTCGCATCAGGAGACTTTTTATGTTCTACGCATGTGCACCTTAACAATAAATATCTACAAAAATCCACACGAAGATATGACGGAAGCCATAGCAACGTTAAAGACTGCCTGAAGGTAATTGAGAAGAGATGGGGAATCCAACTTACACGGTCATCTTTTGTTTGTAATTTACTCGTTGTTATAGCTACTTCTTTTCTTCTTTTTCCCTGAACTTTATTAGGCTACCAGACGCTGTTCTTGGTACAATGGCATTCAAAGATATCTGAACTAGAATTTTCTGACAGTGTAAACGAACTTTTTTAACCACGAGATAAGTTAGAACCAAAGATAACATAAATTGACAAACTTTGAAATAGTTCCGCTTTTTCTCAATAGATGACACTTTTATTAAAGGGTTAGGTACAGCTTACAGCAGTAAAATTTTGGAAATATTCAACGTTCTTTCCTCCATTACTGTATCTTGTACAATAATGAAAATTAGTATGTGTAAAACACTGTCCTTCTGATATATGAAAAAAAAAATACTTTTACGATTGAAAAATAATTATTTACTTTTTTTCAAAATGCAGTTCACTGTGCATTGATGAAGCGTTTCCCACTTAATTCAAAAACTATCCAACATTCTGTGATAAACTTTTTGTGTGTATTTATTCATGTCATATCTACAATATGACGCACGATCACTTCTCTACTTTTGATAGGTTGATAAAAAATCAAATCATTTAAAAAATGATCAAATATCAGGATTTCCTTGTAACACAAAATAAAAAAAAAATATTATTTATTAAGGAATGTTGTTGAAAGAGCATGATATTGTAAATATGAGTTTCAGCAATAAAATAAAAGCGAGAGTTATGAGGGAAACGTTTCATCACTGCACAGTAAACTGGCATCATTTTGAATTTTAAAAAAATAATATATAGTTTTTTTTTAAATCGTAAAAATATTTTTTTCATCGTATTGCAGGACAGTTTTAACACATACCAATTTTCATTATTGTACAAGAGACAGTAATGGAGGAAAAAAAATGTTAAATATTTCCAAAAATGTTACTGCTGTAAGCTATACCTAACCACTAAAGACAGTTAAAGTATTGGAGAAAACGATGATGTAGATTAAGTATAAATAGAGGCGTATAGAGCTAAAGTGGATTAAGTCCAAATGAGACGTAGTTTTGAGATAATAGGACTTAAAGTTAACTTGCTCCAGTGGATTATTTAATTTCACTAACAATAATTTTATTGCTCCATTCTCAAATTCTAGATTTATAAAACATAAATAATTGTGATGTTAATTGATGCAACGCTTTGGTGACTTGATCCACTATGGCTCAGAACATCGCGAACAAATAATCTGAGCCAAAAGTGACTGGTGTCACCTACCGGCGAATGCTTAAAATTAAGTCTTGATCCATTACTGCTCAGAGAAGTTCCAACTTCAGAAAATCAGAATATGAATTAAATTCAGTTCATGAAAGTTTGTGACTTGATCCACTTTAGCTCTGAACGTCTCAATTATTCTCATAGTATCAGTGATCTGCTAATTCTAGTGCTTTTCACAATCGTTAGAGTGGATGAAATTTTTAATTCTATAATATAGGTATATTTATGTATTATTGTCAACACTGACTGTAATGTTCACCATCTATTCATAGAAGTGATTAACTAAAGAAGCTACATTAACATGAATAAATTATCGATCACTGTCGATTGGTATGGGTCGGGTATCTTTGAATGCCATTGTACACAAGGAAATCATGGTTGTTCCTGCAATTATCCGTATGTGCAAAATTTGGGGGAAAACACACACACACACATTTATTCCTACTTTGACAGCCGTACATTTCTTACATATTCGAAACAAAGAACTATAATTACATATAGGAGATTTTATTATTTGCTGTATCACTATTTAAGTTACTTAATAGAGTAATAATCTGAAAATCGATAAATATGTCACATAGGAGTTATTGCAGGAACAACAACAAACTATTTCTTTTTATATCTGTTCTCGGGGCATCTCATTCTTCCAAGTTTCCTTTCTTTCATATGAAAATTCTACGAAATATTAAGACAAATAGGTATATTAAGATATTTCAAGTAATTATTATTCGTTTCGAACCTAAAAACCACCATAATATAAAACGTGGTTCTTGTTGTGCCATCTGTCTGTTCTTTAGAAAAGCAATTTCTCATAATTCGACGTAGAAAACCAGTGTAGCCATAAAAGGCATGTTAAATAACCTATTACTACAAGATACTACTAAAAATAAAGCCGTAGCATGACAGCCCATGTAGTGCCAAAGCCGAACAGTAACTGATAGCATCAGGTCAACATGTTTCGCAGTACTTGAATGAATCACAACTACTAGGGAAGTGAAGTGTAGTCAGTATGATGAATCCCTACAGCCGTTATAGCTCACATAGGAAACAGAATGTCTCTAGTCACTGTAAATTATTCATCAAAATCATCGTGGTGGGTGGATACCAGTCCCTGGCTCAAATGGCATGAGAAAATGTTTTTCCACATGAAGATTCAAACCAGCGCTCATTCCTTATCGTTAGTCCAAGGTATGACGTCACTACTAGGCCTACTACTACGTTTACTTTTGCTACTAATATTACTACTACTTCTACTACCATTGCTACTCTACAACTACTAGCTCTACAACTAAAACTATCACTACTACTACTGTTATTACTACACTACTACTACGGTTACTTCTGCTACTACTATTACTACTACTTCTATCACTGTTATTCTACAACTACTATTACTTCTAAAACTACTAGCACTACAACTGAAACTATCACTACTAATACTGTTACTACTACGGTTACTTCTCCTACTACTATTACTACTACTTCTACTATCATTGCTACTCTACAACTACTATTACTTCTAAAACTACTAGCACTACAACTAAAGAGTTCACACCTGTGGAGTAACGGTCAGCGCGTCTGGCCGCGAAACCAGGTGGCCCGGGTTCGATTCCCGGTCGGGGCAAGTTACCTGGTTGAGGTTTTTCCGGGGTTTTCCCTCAACCCAATATGAGCAAATGCTGGGTAACTTTCGGTGTTGGACCCCGGACTCATTTCACCGGCATTATCACCTTCATCTCATTCAGACGCTAAATAACCTCAGATGTTGATAAAGCGTCGTAAAATAACCTACCAAAATAAAAAAATACAACTAAAACTATCACTACTACTACTAGTACTACTACTGTTACTTCTCCTACTACTATTACTACTACTTCTACTATCATTGCTACTCTACAACTACTATTACTTCTAAAACTACTAGCACTACAACTAAAACTATCACTACTAATACTGTTACTACTACTTCTACTAGTACTACTACGGTTACTTCTCCTAGTACTATTACTACTACTTCTACTATCATTGCTACTCTACAACTACTATTACTTCTAAAACTACTAGCACTACAACTAAAACTATCACTACTAATACTGTTACTAATTACTACGGTTACTTCTGCTACTACTATTACTACTACTTCTACTATCATTGCTACTCTACAACTACTATTACTTCTAAAACTACTAGCACTACAACTAAAACTATCACTACTACTACTAGTACTACTACTGTTACTTCTCCTACTACTATTACTACTACTTCTACTATCATTGCTACTCTACAACTACTATTACTTCTACAACTACTAGCACTACAACTAAAACTATCACTACTACTACTACTAGTACTACTACTGTTACTTCTCCTACTACTATTACTACTACTTCTACTATCATTGCTACTCTGCAACTACTATTACTTCTACAACTACTAGCACTACAACTAAAACTATCACTACTACTACTATTGTTATTACTACTATTACTACTAAACTATTTGACAAATCTGCTTATATTTAATATTACAATAAATTAATATGGAAACATTGCATATGAAGACTTTATTACAAAAAAAGAAGCCTTGTCAAAATTGATATTTTTCAGGAGAACAATAAAAATAAATAGAACAACATATGTCAGCTGCTTCCGTACAAGTGGTGTTAATCTTTGTGGTTATTACACCTGACATATTGTGTCATTTTTGGAATCTATAAACATTTAAAATAGTAGCAAATGTGTCCTTAACTCAATTTCATTAAAAATGACTAGGGCTGTTTTTGTAATGATGTCTTCTTATGCTATGTAATCACATTTACTGAAGTAACTAATTGGACGGAGTTATGCACTAATAGACCAACAGACAATTGGGGAAAAAAAGAATTATTTGCACAAAGCTGTTGATGATAGGCTGATTTAAATAGGAAAAAAAAATTAAGAAGGCGATATCTGAATTTTGCTGCTATTTATAAGAAAAAATTCGTTTGTTGCATAAAATTTATTTATTTATTTTGCTTTGAAATATTAATTCAACTGCTGGTCTCTTATCAGAAACAGATTAGCCTTTTTTGATATTATCTGTGCTATTTTTTGTAATGAACGTTATAATACTTCTTGCATAAAATGTTTTATAAAAAAAACAGATTTATTTCAATGGCCAATATCTAGAAACAGGTTTTTGGCACTTGGTCTATTATTGCGTAACTCCATCCAATTGGTCTTTATAAGACTCGCCATCGGATCCAATAATTTTCTTTAATACTTCGTTTCGTACATAAAGGAGTGAGGAATGGAATGATAATATGTAAATGCATTTTTATTTTCATCTTTATACATTAAAAGAAAACTTTTGAGGCAAAGCTAATCCAACTTCCGTGAGAGTTACTTATCAATTGTCATGGAAATATCGCAACTGGAATGGAATTTTCGAGAGGGAGCACTATGGCCCAGTACTGCGTCTTTTTAAGATCTATTATGCTAACCTCAAGCTAGGCGAATTCCCAGATCCACTACACTAATCTTTGTTGACATATTGTTTCCGATAAGGTGATAAATGAAATACATTAACTATTTGAGTTCCGCTTGTAACTTATCCAACAGTAATTTATTAAAATACAAAATATTGTCACATTATATAAGGACGAACGTTATCGACTTATATAAAAGTCATATTCAGGTCGAATAGAATCACTTAAGAACAAAATGTTATGACGGACTATAGTATTTTATATTCTGCTTGTTGGTTATGTATGTTATATAAATATTAAAAGCATGTACCATGAGCAGTTTAATATACATGTAGGTATATATGTTGAAGCTCTGATAAAATTCAAATTTCTTTATAGAAATAATGTAACCCTCGGAAGTAGAGAAACACTGTCCTTTTATAAATTGATTTTTTTCTATACGAAACGCAAAATGCACTGTCAGAATTCATTTGTCGCCACAAACTATTAAAAAGACAAAGTGAAACAAAATGTGCCTCCCTCTGTAACGAAGAATTACCTTTTTTGCACCACTTTTCTATTCACGACCCAATTTGTATCAAGTTTTCCCACTCGAGTAGTTCTTTCTAGTACTAATTTTTGGTTTATTAAAAAGTCAAAGAGAATCGTCAGAGGTATGTTATATGGAGCGGGAGATTCCCTTTCACAGTCTACCTACCAACTGTTAGTGAGTTAAAATTCAGTCCTTGAAATACAAAACATCGTATTACAAGTTCTTAGGGACTCCTTGCACATCATCCAATATCAATTATACTTTCAAGAAAGATAATTTTGTGAATATGACAATTTGGCATTAATTGAACCCCAATTCTACATTTTAAAATTAATTTACGACTTTAAAAACATAACTGTTATGTATTCAGATTCCTTGTGGTCATCGTCACTCGAAGGCTGATGATTTATGAGGTTAAGTACAGCTTACAGCAGTAAAAGTTTGGAAATATTCAGTTTTTTTTTCCCACCATTACCGTATCTTGTACGAAAATGAAAATTAGTACTCTAAAACACTGTCCTTCTGCTATATGAAAAAAAATATTTTACGATTTAAAAAAATTATTTACATTTTAATTTTTTTTTTTTTTTTCAAAATTCAGTTCACTGTGCAATGATGAAGCGTTTCCCACATAACTAATAAAAATATCCAACATTCTGTGATGAAATGTTATTTGTGTATTCATTTTTAAAAATGGTCAAATATCAGTTTTTTCTTCTATCACAAAATAAAAAAAAATATTTATTAAGGAATGTAGTTGAAAGAGCATGATATTGTAAACCTGAGATTCAGCAATAAAATAAAAGAGAGAGAACATGAAAAAGTTAACAAATTTTTTAAGTATGAGGAAAACGCTTCATCACTGCACAAATTAAACCCCAATTCTATTTTTTAAATTAATTAATTAATTAATCATTTTGAATTTTGGAAAAGAAAATAATAATAATTTTTTTTTAAATCGCAAAAATATTTTTTTCAGAAAGCACAAGGACAGTGTTTTACACATACCAATTTCCATTATTGTACAAGAAACAGTAATAGAGGAAACAAATGTTGAATATTTCCACAAATTTTACTCCTGTAAGCTATACCTAACCCCTTAACAAACCTTTCTCTGTATTTATGTACAACGTTTGAATAATAGTCCAAGGAAACAAACTACAAAAGATAGTGTCATTGGAAACATAATAGCCTAATAGGACTAATTTTTTACGAAACGCATGAAGTACAATGAGAAATTGTGTCATCAACATGACACCGATTACTTTGCTACGAGTCTACTTCTTTGTAACTTTCCACTACTATATTCACTTTTAAATCACGAAAATAATGGTTAGATGTAGCAATCGTCTTAATAATCTCATTTGTATACCTTCATTTCTTTTATAGTCCAACTTTTCTCACTGCTTATTAAAATCAGTCGTATAATATTATGCAGTCTGATTTGCGTGTCTCCACTCATTTGTTTTTCAAATTATCTCAGTATTATGTTATTTAGTTGAATTTATTTGTTTTAATGTTAGCTCAGGTACTCAAATATTGAAATTTTGTATTTTATTTATTTACCGAGCTTTACAATGTTTGTAACAGCTTCCAACGCCCAGTTAACTTTCTGTTTCTTTTATACAGTACAACCTTCTCTGTTATTCCAATCTCCATCCTCAATTTCTTTTTACCGCTTGCTGTTTGAAATACCACGCAACCAAGTAATGTCAGGTCTCTCTATTTCTTCTGCTAGTCTATCCCTTCCAGTATTTTCTTTGGAAATCTAGCTTCTATTGTCCTTACGTGCCATACAATTTAAACTCTCTATTTTTATTAAGTATATTACTAAATTTTGTATTTATGTTTTCTTCCCTCACGTTGTTGGTTTTCTTACGATTTTAAGAAATGTTTTGCAGAATACCAATGTAATCTTGAATTTTTATCATTTCAGCTTCCATCTTTCTACTCCGTACGTTTTCATACTTCTTTTAATTGTATTAAAAATTGCAGTTTTTGTTTTAGAACTTATATTCTGATTTCGCAAAACATCATTTAATTATATCACTAATTTGTATTTATTTGCTTTTATGTTCCTAAAATAATCGTTCTCTCTCGCAGCTTGTATCTTGTGCTTTTAAAGTATGAATTTGTTGAACTATTACGTCATTAATTCTTCGCAGCCACTAAACATATTTTTAACTAAGTTGAAGAAATACAACAATAATGTGACAGGTGCGAACATATAAATAGTAAGAATAATGGAAAGAATAAAAAAATCAGAGAACAAATTGAGAAAGTAGGATATTTCCAAGCAAACTTTGTCAAAATATAAATATATTTTATTTTCTCACGGTTTAGCTTCTAATATTCACAACTACGTGACTTTTTTTGGATATAATAATAATAATAATAACAATAATAATAATAATAATAATAATAATAATAATAATAATAATAATAATTCTTTATTTATACTGGCAGAGTTAAGGCCATAGGGCCTTCTCTTACACTCTACCAGGTCACAAAGTATATAAGCAGTGAAAATTTAACAAAAAGTTAAAGAACAGAATACTAACGTAGGGGAGACCTGGGCAAAACGAATAACCCCGGCAAAGAGAATAATGCCAATTTCTTCCAAACGCCAACAGGTAGCGCTTTCTGCTATGTTGGGGAAGAATCCCAACCCGAGTTTGCTGCTGGAAGTAACTTGTGGTCATTCTAGCTAGTGAGAGAGTAGGAGTCTGCGTGCGTTTGAAGAAAATTGACTGTTTTCTTAAAATATTTCAAGGTAAGAGAAACATATGTAGGCCTACAACATACAACGCTGCAGAAACTCTTTGTTATGTTATATTAATATATAGACGATACTATTACTTCTAAAGTGCTGTACTTACGAAGAAGATTATTGACGTTTATATTTGTATAACCTTAAATGAAAAGCGAAGTGGCGTCTGCGGGCAAAGTGGATAACTTATCCGTTTTGCCCTGCCACCTTTATTTGACTACATAAGTGTTAGCTGTATTTTTATATGTATTTGTCTATTGTAATAAAGCGTGTTAGATCATTTTACATAGTGGAGGCATTAAGTCACACTAATTACATTATAAATCAGCAATACTGATCTTAATTTTTACTTGGAAAGATCGTAATGTGTTTTTAGATGGTTTAATTTTTAAACGGAAGACGGAACAAGCCAAATGGTCAGAAGAAGCCATGAAGAAAGCACTTGAAGAAATAAAATCTTCCAGTCACTGATTCTTCTATCTGGCCATACAATCATAATGTGTTTGTTTATGAAGATTTTCCTCCAGATCAACTTACAGATCGTCCACTTGAGACAGAAATCAGCGAAACGACAGTTGGCTGAGATTTAACAAATTATGAAGTGCCAGCTTCTTCAGAGGCTGAAGAAACAGTTAATGCTCACACACAATCAACCACCTCTGTGATGTCGGCATCTTCAGAGATTGAAGAAATATTCAATACATGAATTACACTCAGATTTTCAGTTCCGTACACCAAAACCCTCAACATCGTCAGCAGGAGAACCCAAGTCAGTTCTTTTGATTTAGACCAGTGCCAAAAGTGGATGCTCGAAAGATACGAGGTAAACGAAGAAAATGACAGCGCTCTGAAATTCTTACATCTATACCGATTAAAAACGTTGAAAGGAATGTAACTTATGGGCAGGAGCAAAAGCAGAAGAAATCCAAGTCTTCAGTGCCAGTGATACGTCGACTTGTTGAAATTTGTATTTTGTACTAATCTAACGTGCTGTAAAGGGCTATAATAACATTTCTTATCGTCTAATATAACTAATTAACATCGTGTTTATGTGTTGATTTCATTTTATTATCAGTGAATAAAAATTAAATAGAAATGTGAAAATGGTATAGGGATATTCACTTTGCCCGGGTTAATTGTTCGCTTTGCCCGGGTACCCGGGCAAAGCGAATAATTAACTGTATTTTCTTTCTCAAATTATATCACTGTCCGTAAGTACGGGAAACGAATTGCTGTTTTTTAGTTATGTGGACAACATGTGTCACAACCATTGTCATGAAGTTTTTAGTTCGGGAGCATCAAAATATAGCCTGTGGCATTGTTTATTCTTAGCTTATCCTCTTTGCCCGGGTTTCCCCTATTACAAAATAATAATAATATTAATAATAATAATAATAATAATAATAATAATAATAATAATAATAATCATAATAGCATAATAAAATCGACACTAAACAACATGAAAATTATACAATACTAGAAACAAGAAAGTAAAATACATTGGAATATAGTAAAAGCAACTCATTTAGTACAAATGGTTAATATGGAAAATGTAAGGTAGAATATAACAAAATGGAATGTAATAAAATAATAATAAAAAAGAAAAGAAATACGAATATTACATAAAATTCACAATAAAAAGGCTATGATAATAAATTCATCGGCTAATAAAGAGAACAAAAAGGGGAAAGGAAGGAAAGAAATATATAGCCTATATTTTTACAAAACTATCGCAGAGAAGGGTTTATAACCGAAAAGAATCTGAATTGAAAAAGTGCAATTTTATATGCTCTTCCTACCATTTAAATAGTACTATATGAACGAGAAGTTGTGATGTTTTGCTTAATTTGTTTAAAAAAGTCAGTAATGTAAATAAGTTTTCATTAATAAACAATTACAGTAAATGCACATGCAATGGTACGATTTCTCTTCTCCTACATTTAACGGCTATTAATTTGTGTGTTATGTTCATAGTATAAAGAGTGCCAACTAGGCCTGTGAATATGATATAATTTGACCAAGATTATGCTTTAATGTATGCATTTTATATGTTCACTGAATTTGAAGAGTCCACTGCAAGAATGATGGATGTCATTTGGAATACATTTTGCAGGAGAAGCAATTGAAAGTTTGAAATGCTTAGCGCTCAAAGCTTAACTATGATTTTCCGATCATTACTGGACAATGACTATCAGTGTTAATGCCATATAACTCTCTATGTACATTCTATATGTCTTAAGCTATGCATGGACAGTCTTGGTTCATTTTCGACAAGAAAGTGACATCCAACATTCTTGCAGTGGACTCTTCATTTGTTTAATTCTACACTATGTTTGATATTCTACACACATTGTACTATTATCCTATTATGATGCATTCTTTTGAGCATGTGGTCATATTTTATAATTGAGTTTAGACATTTGATATTGTAAACAATATTGGACCTGATAATGCCTAGAAGGGTGGAAACGTTAGTAGAATAATATAACAAATGTAAATATATAAAACACTGAGTAATTTGTTTTATATTCTGCGTTAAGCCATAAGATTGAGATATTTTAATATATTGGTATATAGTAATATTGGTATTGGGCTTAGCTGACCATATAAAAAATGTAAATGAACAAAGAAAGACTAAAAATACAAGTTCTTGGAGGGTTTGTTTTACGTATTTTACATTTATTACGCTAATTACGCATTATTTACGCGTATTTTACTGTAATGTAAATAACCTTTTATAAGCGTAAAGTCCCAACCCTGTGGATCACTAACATTTTTTTTGGCAGAAACTAAATGCCACACTACAGCTGGATTAAGACACAGTAGGAATTATGGACCAAGACTATGTTGAAAAATAATCCAGACCTAAGCAATCTACACATTCTTAAGTTTAAAAATAAAGTGAAAATGTTTGTATGATATTTTATAAATTTTATTATTATTTTAAGTGTTACTAATATGTATTTATCTGATGCATGTAACCTATAACATTAAAAAACATTGTAATAAATGAATATAGATAATTTTCTTAATTAATAACAGAGCATATCTCCAATAAATAATTTCTTAGCATCGCCACAGATACTGAAATTTATATTTTCCCCGCCATTCATAAAATATTTTTATATGATACCTCTTGCACAAAAGGAGAGATCTATAACTGAAACTTGATTAATATATTTCAATATTATTTGTATTTATCCTGGTAATAATGAACAGTTTGACTCGTAGACATTTTGTTTTTCAGCATTAACTTCCCATGATTGTACGAGAAGATTCGAAGAGAACGGCAGTTATGTAGACTTTCGGCTCTCCCTACTATCATTAATGCATAACACAATGTCAATACGGCGGTTGCTGTCGTCTGCGATACAACGAACTTTTCTGTTCATTTTCGAGTTCGTCATTTTTTCCGGTTATTATATGCTTGTTGAAGTTGTGTTAACTCTCGCTAGTGGTTTTATATTTTATTTTATCCGTCTTAGTATTTATTTTTATTATTGTAAATATTTTTGTTTTATCACTATTATTATTATTATTATTATTATTATTATTATTATTATTATTATTATTATTTTTGATGAATTATTTTGTATTACTATCTTTGTATCATCTCCGTTACGATTATTATTATTATTATTATTATTATTATTATTATTGTTGTTGTTGTTGTTACTATTATTTCTATCATCAGCATTATTATTTGATCTCTGTAAAATTTATGTAAACTACTGGACTGTACCCGAGCACGAGCATATGCTCATTTCGGGTATCAATTCATATGTATTCATTTCAAATGTAAATTGTAAATAAATTTGAATTTGAATTTGAATTTAATCACTGGCGTTTAGAGTGGAAAGTCATATAGTGCTAATTTTTCAGTTATCGTCAATGTTATCTGTAAATATTGCATCCGACAATCTTTACACCTATCTACATATATCTAGGGTCGAAGCAAGGCCTTTTATGTCCGTGACTGAAATGTTGAACTATTTGACTGGAAGCATATATAACTGCTAGTGTACTAAATGTACAATTACCATAAACAAGACATGAACTGCGCTCATAAAGTGTGGGAAGCTTGGATTATAATCGAGCTCCCTGCTAGATCTCATTTTATTGCTCAACTAATTCAGGTCCCTTAATCGTCGCTTGAAGACAGACAGAAGTAAAATATCATCAACATCAGTATAATATGGCCAGGAGTACACATATAATAGCTTATAATATTGAAATTATGATTACTATGCCTGAATGTAGAACTAAGGAAAAACCTACACCTTCTATATTTTACGACTATGAGAGCACTTAAAATTTATGCAGGTACAGTCGCATACGAGCAAATGAAGGACAATTTTCAGACTTTGAGAGCAGTAATTATTTTGAAGTGTTGTTGATAAAATATAATTTTATTTCCAAACGATAATTATTGTATTTGTAAATATTGAAATGCCTGTTATAGTTCGGTTGAGAAGCTTTTATCATCCAGTCTGCTGTAAAAAAATCTGAAAGTTGGAATTCATAAAACAGTTATATTACCGGTTGTTCTTTATGGTTGTGAAACTTGGACTCTCACTTTGAGAAAGGAACATAGGTTAAGGGTATTTGAGAATAAGGTGCTTAGGAAAGCATTTGGGGCTAAGAGGGATGAAGTTACAGGAGAATGGAGAAAGTTACACAACACAGAACTGCACGCATTGTATTCTTCACCTGACATAATTAGGAACATTAAATCCAGACATTTGAGATGGGCAGGACATGTAGCACGTATGGGCGAATCCAGAAATGCGTATAGAGTATTAGTTGGGAAGCCGGAGGGAAAAAGACCTTTGGGGAGGCCGAGAAGTAGATGAGAGGATAATATTAAAATGGATTTGAGGGAGGTGGGATATGATGATAGAGACTGGATTAATCTTGCTCAGGATAGGGACCAATGGCGGGCTTATGTGAGGGCGGCAATGAACCTCCGGGTTCCTTAAAAGCCAGTAAGTAAGTAAGTAAGCAAGCAAGCAAGCAAGTTTGTAAATATTATATCATGGAAAAACATAGTTTTTTCAGTGCTTCATCAGAATTAAACTAGAATTTTAGTAGTATTTCACCTCTCAATCACATAATGAACAGTATTTCACATAACCCTAGTGCAGAGCTGGGCATCGGGAGCGAAAATAGTCTCTGAACGGGGACGCTTAATATTCATCCATCACGGAATCAACGCTGCGCGGTGTTCGGCGAGGAAGAAAGGGGATGAAGAGAAATCATATGGCTCCCCGTGTGAGAGTAGAATCCGCTCTTGCTGCCCAGCTCTGCCCTAGTGAAATTTAATCAGAACACTGTTAACCAATGAGCATCTTTTAGCAGAGAATTTTCAGTAATTCAACGTAATTCAGAAAGCATATTTTCAGTATTTCAAGATACTGACACCACAATTTTAACCCTGTCTAAAGAAAGCATTTCCAGTGAGGGTGAGGTTGACTTTGAGGATGAAAATGAGGGTGAGAATAAGGTAGAGAGGGAAGGTAAGACGAGAATGAGAGTGATGATGATCATAATGATGTTAATGAAAAGATAACGACGACGATGATGTTAATGTAGGGTGACCAGATTCACAGCGATAGAAAACAGGACACAAAGCTTCAAAAAGGAGGGCATTGTTCGAAAAAAGAGGACAGAAAATAATATGTACTTAGATTTAGGCTTAGGCCTATAGTATATTATAAATTACGTCAATATCTCTTTTCTTACAAAATATTTACAGTACAGATTTAATCTTATATCATGCTTAAAAGCATGTTAATATTACAAAAATAATTATGATAAACTTAATAATAATGCTTTTACAGTTAGCTACATAGGAAAAGTCAAGGGAAATATACTTATTAAAGAGGACAGAAAATATCTACCCTATTTAGATTTAGGCTTAGGCCTATATTATACGTAAAATTATGCCAATATCTATTTTATTACAGCATGCTCGTGATAAAACTGAATAATATAAAATGATTTTACAGTTAACTACATATGAAAGCCAAAGGAACTATAATTATTATCAAAATACATAAAAAGACCGCACAAAATGTGAATTTAATATTACTTTATATGCAAAGAGAGTTATGATCGTTGGAAAAGAGTATATTCTGTCGATGCTGCTGCCACCTACAGGAAAATTACTTGAAAAAGGCGTTAAATCAGATAATTTCAAAATATCAGGCATACAAGTTACGAAAAGGGGGACATTTCTTGATTTTTTAAAAATCCGCCCCGACAAACGCCTAAAAAGGCGGACATGTCTGGACAAAAGAGGACTTCTGGTCATCCTATGTTAATGATGATGACGGTGATGAAGTCATGCTGATGATCCTTGTCAAATAAGATTGAAGCTCATTTTTATCTACAAGAGAAGTTCTTTCAATTCAATCAAGTATCAAGTTATATATTTTGTTTTATTTGTAATTAAAATCTTTATAGCTAATTTAAAGAAAATTAGGGTTTCGTAGCATTATAGCCAAGTTTTTATTAAACAAACTTCTATCAATTATCTACTGAAATTATTATAATTTACGTGCGTTAATGAATTGCTGTTTGAGTTGCTTCTTTGGTTTGCTTGGTTATTAAATTTCTGGAAAGCAGAAACGGAGAACTTTGCAAATAAATAATTTTTAATCGCAGTTACAGTATAGTGAGTGAAAAATGAGACTTCAGTGAACAGCAGAGCTAAGCACGACTTATGAGATTGGCTTCTGTGACAGTTATATTTCTTCCTATCCGCCTTGGCTACACATTCACCCTGTTTCTGAGCGAGTTTGTGATGCTTGAAGCGACCTACCGGTCCTACCCGATTTTAATTCATTCCAAGTCTAATGAGTTGGAGTTTATGACTCCCCTGTCAAGAGACTCAAGTCATTTTCTGGGACATAATAAACAGTAATATAATGGCCGACGAAAAAAAAGACTAGAAGTGAATGTGTATGTTTTGTTAGCTTTACAAAAGGAGAAAACAAAATGTTAATAAAAAATATATGGTTACATCTTTTCTTTACCAGTTCCCTTCTCTTTAATAACCGCTACAAATTATTTCTCTTTCTCCAAAAATAATATTGAAATAAAACATATTTTATTTTTACTTTCCAGTGTGAGTGTGTATGTGTTCACTGAGTAATGTGTGAGTTGTTGTTCTTCACATTTTTTAAACACATAACATAAAGTCATTTTTATTTTCTTTACTTTTCTGTATTCTTACACACTTTTAATGGTTTCTCGTGCTCAAATGCTGCCTTAAAAAGCCTTTCTACGGCCTCCTGGCTTCAAACCTCCCACTGTTTCATTCCTATAACCGTGTAGCGTATATCCTCGCTTAAGATATCCTTAAGGAAGGTCATACATGAAGATAGTTCATGACTAAACGTGGACGCTCCTTTTTAATTGTCATGTTCGCGCTAAATTGGAATATGCCTCAGTAATTTGGTCACCCACTTGCAAATCATATAGTAATCAAATTGAAAAAAATCAAAAACGATTCTCAAGATACCTGTATTTTATAAAATATCATTATTCGTCCATCCATAACAAAATTTCGTACAACAATCTACTTGCTGAATTTAATTTAATGTCTCTTGTAAGTCGTAGATTACGGGCTGAGCAACTTTCATTATATAAAATATTCAACGGTCTACTGGATAATAGCGAAATATTATCACAAATCCAGATTAACGCTAGAGCATCACATTTAAGAAATCGTCTGTTATTATATTATAAAAAACCAAACAGTTTAGCACATAAAAATTCACTAGTGTTAAAAATGTATTCAAATTTCAATGAAATATGTAAAACACGGGATCTAGATTTCACCATTTCTTACATTAAATATAAACATGCATGAATATAAACATTTTCTTATTAATATACTGAAGGTAGTTGATTTTAAATCATATTGCTATCTGTTTGTTCTGTAATTTGCCATTTTCTGCCGGGTAACTTTCGGTGCTGGACCCCGGACTCATTTCACCGGCATTATCACCTTCATTTCATTCAGACGCTAAATGATCTGAGATGTTGATACAGCGTCGTAAAATAACCCAATAAATTTAAAAAAATAAAATAAAATAAATTTGCCATTTATAGGTACATTTTACATTTTTGGCTATGATATCTACTTATCTATTTTTCATTATTTTTATTTTGTACTTTTCATTTATGTCTATATGAGTCTTTTATTTAGATAGTATCTATTTGTCTGTTTTTTCTTCATTTTTAATTTTTAATTTGTATTTACTCTTGTATCCTGCATTTGTATCTGTTTTATCTCTTTTTCATGTTATCTGCAATTCTGTGTTTTAAACAAATATCTGTACTGTCTATTGTAAATTGTAGCTTTGCCCTGTTATAGAAATAAATAAATAAATAAATACATAAATAAATAAATAAATAAATAAATAAACAAATAAATAAATAAATAAATAAATAAGTAAATAAATAAATAAAGTAAATAAATAAATAAGTAAATAAATAAATAAAATAAATAAGTAAATAAATAAATAAAGAAGTAAATAAGTAAATAAATAAATAAAGTAAGTAAATAAATGAATAAAGTATGTAAGTAAATAAATAAATAAATAAAATATAGACCTACATATTTAAAAAAACACTCACACTTTTGACAATTGAATGAGGATAGACTTTTAATTCGTACTGTAAATTACCAAGATATATTTAGAAGGGTTTCAATAGCTAATAATTCATTAATACAATGTTTTATTTTTATATTATACAGGGTGTATCGAAAATAGTGGGCAAAACTTCAGGTAAGGACTCCTCATATGTTGAGAAAGGAAAAAAAATGTTATATCAACATGGGTTCGGAAATGTTTGTTTTCCGCGTTATAGGGGTTACAAGTATACTAAAGTATGTTTGTTTGTTACAATTAGTTTATTAATGATGCAGTCTGTGTACATTTTTGCTTACAGAAACTGTTCAAAATGTTCTCCTGCAGATCGTCGTCTCATTGACATCCCAAATGCCTGCCACAGCTGGTATTGTCTGACAGCGTTCCGGAATTCGCTGACAAAGAGCTTCCACGTCATTCACAGAGGTCGATTACACAAGCGCCTTTTAGTGCTCCCACAGGTAGAAATTCCAGTGAGTTGAGATCTGGTGAGCGTGGAGGCCAAGCAATTGGTCCATCTCGCCCTATTCATCGACCAGGGCAATGTGCATCAAGGTGTCCACGTACACGAAGACTGAAATGTGGGGAAGCATCATCAATACGTGTCGTGCTTTTAATTCGAATAAAGAAAAGTTCTGGAATGCATAATGGTCCTCCTTGTCACCGCTAATAACGCGGCAACCAACCATTTCCGGTCCCATGTTCATATAACCTTTTTTTTATTCTCTACATATGAGGCGTGTAGTTGCAAAATCAGACACATCACTCTTTTTCGAAATGAGTTAATGTTATATTTCATACCTTCATATGATTCTACAACTGCTATAGCACTATTATGCTCCAAAGCCAGATACATTACATGCATTTGTATGATGAAAGAATAGCATTGGTTGCAAATCCTTGGTTCCTTGCAAACGTTTTTCCTTCATACTGAAAAATTATGTTTTAGTGATGTATCAGATTTTGCAACTAAACGCCTCATATGAGGAATCCATATCTGAAGTTTTGTCCTCCACTTTCGATACATTCTGTGTATCTATTTATATTTATACTTCTACAAAAATATTTTTCACGGAAATTTGCTCTGAAAAAACTAAGGTAATATAACATTTCATGTAAAAGAATCAATACCTAACTCAAATCATTTGCATAACAAAATTTTGGAAAAAATGTTACAAAAATTTTCACTTTGGTTAGATTATACAACGGTGCTTCTATAAAATTTTGATAATGAGCCCGTCTTTAGTTTAGTATGACTCCGTGTCCTATGGTATAGAGTAGAATGTGAAATTTGTATACATTTAAAAGAAAACAGTTTAAGTGTGTTGTCACTTAACACAAAATAGTCGGATGTGTAAATATTCATAGAATAACTTTTTAAAATTATTATTATTATTATTATTAGTATTATTATTATTATTATTATTATTATTATTATTTGTCCATGGCTCCCATTAACTGCTTCTCGCACGCCTAAGGAGTCACAGCCTCTCTGTTGAGAATCATTGCTCTAGAATACAGACAAGCAAACTATTTTAGAATTGGTGACCGTTTAGTTCGAGTCGGAGGAAGAAGAAGCGGAGATCAGCATAGGGAAAAATAAAGTGGTGGAATGTGTTTTGATTGTTAATTTGTTTTAGTGACATAATAATTCATTTCCTTGCAACTTAAAAAAATGATCACCCATGTACTAAATAGTTCTTTTACAGAAATGTCGTACAGCATATTTCAATATTAAATAAATCGTAACAATGCATTGTACTGAAGTGTTGAAAGATAGTTCAGAGGATCAAGGAGGCGAGGATCAATCTTGTTGTACAGGTGGCCATGATTTCTGACAACGTTACGGCACGGTTTTAAGCTACTTGAATTTTAAGGATCCTAAGAAACAAAACTCAACAATGAACTCAACTGAGGTTTTACAAGACATTAGCCGTCCCATATGGCTCTGAAAATTGGTCTTTAAATCGTACAGCCAAAAGAATAATTGAATGAAATGAAATGAAGTTTCTCCGGAGTGTAACTGGTTTTACTCTCCTAGACCATCAGAGAAATGAAAATTTTAGAGAACAGTTAGATATTTTCAATCTAACATAAATAATTTAAAAACAAAAGCAGAATGTACAGTAGTGGCAAAAAAAAAAAAAAAAACCGGACCGACTCTTGTAGCTGATTTCAGAGTCACAGATTCAAATGTTCCTAGTCACAAAACGCATCCATCTTGTATAATTAATTGTAACAATGAAATTTATTGCATTTGTTCGATTCTAACCGTCTTTTGTTTCCTTCAGTGCCTTAAACTTACAGACGAAAAAACTTTCAGAGTTTTATTTTCATCTGGCATCAATATTACATTTCTATCTCTACTCGGCAAAGATATCTGCGTAGTTTTACATTAAATAACAGTACATATCTCTGGCTCCACTATCCATATTGAAATTACCACAGTTTGACACAATACACAGCACAGGATTCTTTTGTATCAACTTCAAGGGTCGGTCCAGTTTTTTTGCCACTACTGTACATTATGAGGAGTGAGTGCTGAAAACTTGTATTTTCGCGAAAATATCTACGAAATATTTTATAGTACCTAAATTTTTCCTCTAATCACAGAGAAAAATGTTAATAAACAGCCTTCTTACGTTATTTTTAAACAAAGAAAATTCTGGTATTAATTTTTATATAGGGGAAATGCAACTTAAATGGTCCAAAAAAAATCGATTTTTTTGTTTTTCCCAAAAGCTGAAGTACAGAATTCCCTCTCTTTTTCTGTGAAATAATCTTCTAAACAACTCTATTAGTTTCCGAGTTATGGCCAAAAATATGTACTAGGAGAACTCTAGACAGCAACATCTGTTGGTAAGTTTGTGGCTCATTCGCCGAAACTTAAAAATTTTCAAAACATTTACCTCATAACTAAGAAACTATTAAAGATAATTGCATACAATTTTGTATGGTTATTGTATGTATCAAAATATACAATATATAAAATAATTTTGAGTGAAAATTTTCAGCAAAATTAAAACAAATTAATACTTACTACTTACACTGCAAATAATTCAATGGTATTGATTCACGTTATTGCCACAACCTTCTGAAATAGCCGGAAAAAAGAATTTGGGAGCTAGGAAAGTTGTAAAAACAATTGCCAAAATTTCGAAAGTTTAAAATATAGCATTTTTTTAAATTCAAGTGCTGGTTCTTGTATATGAATATGAGAATAATAACCTCGTACAATTTTAACTTAGTTCAGTAATGGAGATTTGATATTTGATTGTTTTGATAATTATTATATTTAGGCCGCATATTCACCCTATGATTCCGAGATGAATTAGGTCTTTTTTAACTTTAAACAATTTTATGGTTATTAATATAAAAAACTATTAAAATGACTCGTAGGCATTTAATATGAACAGAACCCTCCAATTGAAGGATTCAGAGTCATAGTGGGCCAAGCGCCATTTATTAAAAACGGAGAAAGCATGGATTAAAGTTAAGTGAATACCATAGTTTAATGAAGATTGATATATAATTTAGTTCTAATGCGCATACTTATATTACTTGCTATATATTTCTATTGAATTATGGTAATAACTTTATTTTAACCCTTGTTTTCTACGGTTTTAGTAAATGGCGCTTGGCCCACTATGATTCTGAACCCTTCAATTGGTTTAGAATAAATCACTTTATATAGACTATACAGACTGACAAGAGGCATTGTGTCGAAGACCACATTTTCAATAATGACATTGTTTTAAATGTATACTTCTGTTGAAGTCTCGTAGTCGATTTTTTTAACATGACAAAACTGTGTCTTCACATTTCTTCTTTCAATACTCAAAATTACAACCGGTATAATTTCACATCGATTAATATAATATACCTCTATATAGACCTACATGAGTATACTTGCCTCAAAACCTACGGAATAATATACTAACGATTGGAATATTATTGGTAATACTTAAAAACTCTGTAAATGGCTGTAAAACGCCATCAGGTCTGATACGCTAAAGAATGAGGATTGTGATGATTATCCTGTTCTCCAAACATGTAACATATTTTTAAACTTATCAGTAACTATTTTAATACGAAATATTACGTGAAACTTGCTTGGAAAGCAAGTTAAAAGAGAAAGAGAGAAAAAAGAAAGACAGAGATAGAGGGGAAGCTGAAACAATTGACTATTATATCCCGAAGTGAAATCAGATTTACTACACATGATCGTAAATAATAAGAGAATGGGAAGACATAACCTAAACTTTCACATTTAATGAGAGAAAAATGGTCTGAGCGAGGAAAAAGTATGGAATTATTATTCCTTTCTGTCACGATTTCTCCTTCACGACCCCTCTCAAAGTATTTGGCTGTGGTAGGAACATCGTAAATAACTTACAAATATTCTCTGTTTATTCTTTAATTCAGAAAAAAAAGGTTTTAGAAAATTATTTAAATTTATTACCTTATAGCAATTTAATTGAATGAAAAGCTAAAAAGAGCTGAAGAAAAGTATTTTATTGTGATGTGTTCTTCTACCTGGTTCATAAACAAAGAAATTTCTTTTTAGTGGAGGAGAAAAGGTTTGTTAACATTTCGGAAGGGGATAACAGAAGTCAAAAGCGAATATGAATTTAGGAAACACAAAGGCATTCCACAGTTGCATTACAGAGCCTTCTCTGTTTTTAAGCTCATTAAACCAACAGAAAGTAAATTATATTCACATGGTCAAATTATATTTTGAGAAGCACGGTAAAAAATATTACTTATGGTTAAAACTCACTGCATCCTTTCTTCTTTTTTAATTTGGAAGCGAGTTCCTTATATGGATGGTATGGTAAGTATTTCTTTCGCCTTAAAACATTTCCAGTTTATCACTGAAAACAAATTACTGCAAAATAACGTATGAACATTTTTATAAGACGGTTTTCGAAAAGGAAAAACCCTTACAAGACCATAATCCATGCACATTCCTGTATGTCTGAGAGTCTTCAATTAACAACTCATGTAAACATAAGTCCTAATATACTTGAAGAAAAACTTTGTAAGCTTATGTGTGCAGTGAAAAACAAAACAAAAATCTTAAATGAAGTAAAAATGATACGAGTAACAGAATGCAGAAATGCAGACGAATAGGAATATTGTGAAACATTCAATTCTTCTTGTTTAATTTATTATTTCTTGGACTAATATTTGGTTTCTCGAACACTTGAGATAATCATTCAGTTACTATTGATTTGTTAAAGTTATCGATTTGTTAAATCTTTGTCGTATTTCTGAACATCGCAGAGTCTAATTTGAAGGTACAAATATGAAATAGTATTAACAAGTTACAAGATTAACAAAATTGCAAAGTCAAAATAGCCTCTACTAGGAAAAGCACAGTGCTTGAGATGTGTGGACAAAGTGAATAGGCCATCGCTCATAGTAAACAATTGAGGGGGTCAGCGCAACAGTGGTCTAACCTTCCCAATGTGAAAAATTAAATATTGAAGCAATCTGTTGATTTTGACGTGAATTATCTTCCTACGAAATGGAAAAGACCAATTCACCATTATATAGCTTGTTACGAAGCATGTAATCTGTCTCCTAAATGAATATCCTTTGTGTTTGCGTGCAACGTTGGTCCAACACCAAACAGCAACAACACTTGTTGTACTCATGGACGAACACGAAGATGACGAACTCCAGATGAAATATATTCTTGTAACGTGAAACCAATTCATGGACGATGACGAAGTGCCAGATGAAATACATTCTTGTAACGTAAAACCAATTCATGGACGATGATGAAGATGACGAGCGCCAGATGAAATATATTCTTGTAACGCCAGATCAGACGAAACCAATTCATGGGCGATGACGAAGATGACAAGTCAGCTGAAATATATTCTTGTAACGTGAAACCAATTCATGGACGATGACGAAGATGACGAGGGTCAGATGAAATATATTCTTGTAAAATGAGATCAGACGAAACCAATTCATGGGCGATGACGAAGATGACGAGAGTCAGCTGAAATATATTCCTGTAGCGTGAAACCAATTCATGGACGATGACGAAGATGACGAGGGTCAGATGAAATATATTCTTGTAAAATGAGATCAGACGAAACCAATTCATGGGCGATGACGAAGATGGCGAGAGTCAGCTGAAATATATTCCTGTAACGTGAAACCAATTCATGGGCGATGACGAAGATGACGAGGGTCAGATGAAATATATTCTTGTAAAATGAGATCAGACGAAACCAATTCATAGGCGATGACGAAGATGACGAGAGTCAGCTGAAATATATTCTTGTGACGTGAAACCAATTCATGGACGATGACGAAGATTACGAGGGTCAGATGAAATATATTCTTGTAACGTGAGACCAATTCATGGGCGATGACGAAGATGACGAGCGCCAGATGAAGTATATCCTTGCAACATGAAACCAATTCATGGACGAAGACGACGATGACGAGCGTCAGATGAAATATATTTTTGTAACGTGAAAGCAATTCATGGGCGATGACGAAGGTGACGAGGTCAGCTGAGATATATTCTTGTAACGTGAAACCAATTCATAGGCCATGACGAAGATGACGAGAGTCAGCTGAAATATATTCTTGTGACATGAAACCAATTCATGGACGAAGACGAAGATGACGAGCGTCAGATGAAATATATCCTTGTAACGTGAAACCAATTCATGGGCGATGACGAAGGCGACGAGCGTCAGCTGAAATATATTCTTATAACGCGAAACCAATTCATGGACGATGAGGAAGATGACGAGCGTTAGGTGAAATATTCTTGTAACGTGAAATCAGACGAAACCAATTCATGGACGATGAGGAAGATGACGAGCGTTAGGTGAAATATTCTTGTAACGTGAAATTAGACGATGACGAAGATGACGAGCGCCAGATAAAATATATTCTTGTAACGTGAAATCAGACGAAACCAAGTCATGCGCATTTTGGTAAGTTAAATTTCTGGTGTTGGCGCTTTTGTTATTCAGTGATTGACGCTTTTGTAATACATCTGCTGCTCCTTCCATTGGCGCTTATGCCATCTATCGCTCCAAAAATTGGCGTTATGATCGCCAGCCGTTAAAAGGCCTGGGTGTTTATTCTTGATATTTTGTCTAAGATATCTGAGAGTATCTATACAGCACTGAGCATTGATTATTTTTTCAAGCTGCAGAAAGTTCACTACCAATTCACATTAATAACAGAAAATAATATAACATGACTTTCCCTGCATTGCCTTACAACTTGGAGTTTTCTAGGGCGAAAAGATCCAGTGTGTTTACATTGCACACTAGACCGATGGAAGTGTGGTTCTAAGACCCCAGTCACACGACCGCACCAGAAAGATTATGGTTAATCAGTTGTTGGACAGTCCAAGCCATAGAGAGATCAGTGGATGGACAAAACTGGGAAGCTGGTAAGTGAATGAGGTAATACAATAAATTCTATATAATAAAGAAGGAAAGAAAGAAAGAAAAAAGAAAGAAAAAGAGAAAAGAATGAATGAAAGGATTAAAATGAGGAAATTATAAAAAAATATATATATTGATGAAAAGAAACCAAGGAAACAAGCAAAATTGGATGTAAGATGTAAAAGAAATAATCAAATAAATAAGTGACAATCAAAATGGAACAAACATAGATAAAGGAGTAAAATGAAATGAAGAGAGAAAATAAATAATTTAATCCCGTTCTGTTTTAGGTGTTCTTGATCCCCTTGTCCTCCGCTAGATAGCAACAGTAGTCCTATTTCCTTGTTACATATTTCTTCGCCATGATTTTGACTATTCTGCTTATTTTCACTACTGATATACACACGCATTTCATTCTATCATACAATTTTTCTCTTCTGTAACGACCCCAACGAGTAGAAACGCCTTCTCACTCATCTTTATCACCTGAAGACGAAAGTAGAGTTAATTTTCGAAACGATACGTTTTATCATCAGAAATATAAAATTTCCAATCTATATTTATCCTAAACAATTTATTCATCATTTCTTTCTCTCTCAGTTACATCAGTAACACAAAAGTGTACAAGAAGAAAGGAAACAGTAAGAATAGAGAAGAGATATAGGAGAAAATTAGAATAAATCGTCGATACACAAGCAAAACACATTAAGCCAAAAATATTACTTCTGAGAAAAAGGCGTTCTGGAAGCTCTTAATAAAACTGATTCCTCAAAATATTATTTTCAGTACGTTGTTTCTCTCTATGTGTATTTACAATTCTAAGCCTATACACATACATTGTGTACATTATATACGCCATTTTCTGGGAAGTAATATTTTTTACTTAATGTGTTTTGTTTGTAAAACGACGACATGAAGTAATAAAATGAAAATCAAGAGAAAGAAAAGGAATGAAAGAGAGAAATAAATATAAAGAAGCAAACAACAAAGAAGGCACACAGAAAATGAAAAGAAATACTAGGGATATAATATAAAAAGAAAAGAAAAAATATGTCACATAAGAGAAGGATAAAAAAGGAACAAAAGCAGAAGTAAAAGGAATGAAACAAAGAAGAAGAAATACAGAAAAAGAGAGGAAATATCAGGAAAATGATAGGAAAATAAAAGAAGAAATATAATTCACGTAAAAGTAAAGAAAATTTGAAAGAAGATAGAAATAAATTCAAACAAACAACGAAGTAGGAACAGAGAAAAAGAAAGGAAATAGAAGGGAAATGATAGGAAAGTAAAAGAAGAAATATAAATCACGTAAGAAAGAGGAAAAGAAAGAAAATGATGGCAATAAATGGAAACAAACGAAGGATAAGGAACAAGGAAAAAGAAAGGAAATGGAAGGTGAATTACAGGTAAATAAAAGAAGAAATATAAATCAGGTAAGAGAAAAGAAACAAATGAAAAACAGAAGTAAATAGAACCAACAACGAAGAAGAAACACAGAAATAGAAAGAAAATAGAAGGAAAATGATAGGAAAACTAAAGAAGAAATATAAATCACGTAAGAGAAAAAAAATAATGAAAAAAGATATCGATAAATGGAAACAAACAACGAAAGATGAGTACAGAAAAAGAAAGGAAATAACAGGTAAAGTATGGGAAAATAAAAGGAGGGAGATATAAATCACGTCAGAGAAAAAAAAAAGAGATAGAAGTAAATGCAAACAAATAATGAAGAAGGACTGTAGAAAAAGAAGATAAAAGGTAAATAACGGGTAAATAAAAGAAGAAATAAAAATAATGCAAGAGAAAATTAACAAATTAAAAAAGACAGAAATAAGTTGAAATAAACTACGAAGAAGGAACACAGAAAAAGAAAGTAAATAGAAGGGAAATGATAGGAAAATAAAACAAGAAATATAAATCACGTTAGAGAAAAGAATAGAATGAAAAAAGATAAAAATAAATGGAAACAAACTACGAAGAAGGGACAAAGAAAAAAAAAGAGGAAAACAGAAGGTACATGATTACAACTTAATTACTTACAAATGGCTTTTAAGAAACCCGGAGTTTCATTGCCGCCCTCACATAAGCTCGTCATCGGTCCCTATCCTGTGCAAGATTAATCCAGTCTCTATCATCATATCACACCTCCCTCAAATTCATTTTAATATTATCCTCCCATCTACGTCTTAGCCTCCCCAAAGGTCTTTTTCCTTCCGGCCTCCCAACTAACACTCTATATGCATTTCTGGATTCGACCATACGTGCTACATGCTCTGCCCATCTCAAACGTCTGGATTTAATATTCCTAATTACGTCAGGTGAAGAATACAATGCGTGCAGTTCTGTGTTGTGTAACTTTCTCCATTCTCCTGTAGGTGAATGATAGGTAAATAAAATAAGATATATAATCACGTTGGACAAAAAGAAAAGAACTAAAATACAAATAAATTGAAACTTAAAAGAGTCACAAGAAAATAAAATAGGAGGAAAATTATAGGTAAATAAAAGAAGAAACATAAATCACGTAAGAGAAAGGACAGGAATGAAGAAAGATAGCTATGAATGGGAACAAACAACGAAGGAGGAACACAGAAAAAGAAACGAAATAGAAGGGAGATGAAGGTAAAAGAAGAGAAAAAGGTATATAAATCACGTGAATCGAAAGTAAAATAATAATTAATAAAAGCAATTAAATTATGGTTTATTTAACGGCCCTCGCAACTGCCGAGGTTATACCTATCAGTAAGGAGCGGATTTCTATGTAATTAAATATTCTTTTTGCGTGTGATAAAACACCATTAACAAAGTTAAAAATTCCGAACATGTAGTTTCAAGTTTAAAACCCGAATTTTATTTCACGTAAAAACACATATTTTCACAAAAAACTATGTAAATACATATTTTCAGGAAATCTATTATAAACACATAAATCTTGGAGTTTTTTTACTTAAATAATTTTTTACAAGAACTTTTAAATATTTTAAAACTAAATCAATTATGTCACTCAGAAGTACGTTATCTTTTTAAGAATTCTTGGTTGCTTCGTGTTTCTAAGCGCTGTGTGATGCATCCATTTTTGTAATATGTAGTATCGCCTCAAGTTCTGAGGACTGCTAGGCAGCATATCAGTGTTATTATTAGAGAATAAATTAACATGGACAAGGAAGAGAGATCTTGCAACACATAATTAGGAATGTTTATTGTTGCTGAAGATGATTTCATTCCACGCTTTGTTTGTGAAACACAACAGATAAGAGCTCGGGTATGAATATTATTTAATTTAAACAAAACTCTCGCCTCTCGCTCATGTCCATCAAGTAAGGCAATACGTCTTGTTGTGATTCCCTGTTATCGGGCTTCGTCAATCGATATCCTTCAAGATATACTGAAAGATGGTTGTTTAAAAAACTATTTGGCTTTCCTATTAGCAAATATAAGCTTTTTGTGTGACACCATAAAAAACTCGAAACATCCAAAAACCTGTTGTTTGAAACAGGGAGGTGCGTGCCGTGAAAATTAAGCTAGACTCGCTACCAGGTTCAGAAGTACAAGTACTAAGGGACAAATTCCAGAATGTGTTTGGGAAAAACAGTTGATATAAAAAAATGTGTAAAGTTGCTCAAGTATTGGAGGGTATGCCTGTAGGTGAAATTGACGGTGTATGTGTTTGTGACATTCCTCTCTTTAAACATGCACGTCTGACGTCCTGTGATGGGGAAAGAACGTTTTCACAGTATAAGTCGTTGTTCAGAGATAATCGGCATGCATTTATGATGGAGAATTTGGAGATGACCTTTGTTGTTCACTGCAATTCTCGGCCAACTACTAGCACTCAAGTGTGGTTGGTGAGTACCTAGTAACATTTTTTTTTCCAGGCTAAGTAAGGTATTTTTGTCATATTAAAAAAAAATATTTTATTTTTAGCAAATATTTTCGTACTTTTTAGCACATAAAAAATTAATATATTTAAATTTTTTAGCACATAAAAATCCGCTCCCTACCTATCAGCGTCGCCGGTGTGCCGGAATTTTGTCCCGCAAGAGTTCTTTTACATGCCAGTATATATAGTATATACATACATGATATGTACCTGTCGCATTTAAACACACTTAAATGCCATCGATCTGGGCAGCGATGGAACCGCAACCTGGAGTACAGAAGGTCAGCGAATATAATAATAAAAAATAAATAAACATAAAATAAAATAAAGAAGAGATGATAATGGGAAACAACATGGAAGGGAAAGAAGAAGTGAAAAATAAGTGTATGAAGAGTAGAAATAAAGAATAAAAAAAAAGAAAAAGACTGAGAAAACAAAAAAACGATTACAAAAAGAATTGAAAGTGAAGTGCTGATCAAGTTTCTGTGATGTTTGAAGTATAGACACGTAACTCAGAGAGCTTTACGGTTACTCTGCTGGGATTGCAGTCATTTGTTAGTGTGAGGCCCACATAAAGTGTCACCCCAAGTAATTGGTGTTTTCACTTACAGACGGGTAACCGAATACACTGCATATCTCTTCGACTCAATCAAACCATCACGCCGGGACTTCCAGCGAATAAAATAGCCTCTTAGTGGACTGTGTCGAGAGTCCTTGCCAGGGGTGGGTACATTTAATTTGCTCGTTAAACCTGCTGAAATCAGCCAGACAAATGGGTACATTTATTGCAGCACATCACGCAAGTCATAAATTGCTTATATATGTTAAAAGATTTTGTAATATTTTAATTTTATTTCTTCGTAAGAATTTAAAGTTGCATTTGACAATGTCAACAGTAGCGCTGTATCTACCAGTAATAATACCATTACGTGCAGAAGTCTTTTCGCTCACGAATTAAAAAAAATGAACATCAGCAAGATGTCATATACTTTCCATGACAGATTTCGCGTGTTACGCAACAATTCAACTGTTTCATCATGTTGCGAATTAGTTTTTTTTTCAACTGTGTCTTAAACTTCAAAGACGACTTAAGTGGGTTGCAAGAACGCATTTATTCCTTCGTTAGTCGCTAACGGACCAATAAGTTCTAAAGACGCATTGCAAGAAACATCTTTAGTGTTATTGGTCCGTTAAAGATTCACTAACTTAGAGATCTGATTTCCCTTCTATAGTAATATTTAATCATCCGTTAGACATTTAGTATATTGGAGAGTACCTAGTTTATATATTTTGATTCACCATAATGTTACCTGTTATGAGATTCAGGCATGCGATATTTTGTATATAGGCCTATATACACGATATTAAAATAATATTGCATATCGATGGCTAAAAAGTAATATATTGTATTACTAATAATAATATTACTAATAATAATATTTATTCCTCCGTTAGACATTTTGTATATTGGCGAGTAGTTTATATATTTTGATTCACCATAATGTTAAATGTTATGAGATTCAGGCATGCGATATTTTGTATATAGGCCTATATACACGATATTAAAATAATATTGCATATCGATGGCTAAAAAGTAATATATTGTATTACTAATAATAATATTTATTTCTCCGTTAGAC
Organism: Periplaneta americana; assembly: GCA_025594305.2. Classification (NCBI taxonomy): domain Eukaryota; kingdom Metazoa; phylum Arthropoda; class Insecta; order Blattodea; family Blattidae; genus Periplaneta; species Periplaneta americana. The sequence goes on along the minus strand of JAJSOF020000003.1, from coordinate 46,982,394 downwards.
ATTTTGTATATTGGCGAGTAGTTTATATATTTTGATTCACCATAATGTTACCTGTTATGAGATTCAGGCATGCGATATTTTGTATATAGGCCTATATACACGATATTAAAATAATATTGCATATCGATGGCTAAAAAGTAATATATTGTATTACTAATAATAATATTTATTCCTCCGTTAGACATTTTGTATATTGGCGAGTAGTTTATATATTTTGATTCACCACAATGTTACCTGTTATGAGATTCAGGCAAGCGATATTTTGTATATAGGCCTATATACACGATATTAAAATAATATTGCATATCGATGGCTAAAAAGTAATATATTGTATTACTAATAATAATATTAGTAATAATAATATTTATTCCTCCGTTAGACATTTTGTATATTGGCGAGTAGTTTATATATTTTGATTCACCATAATGTTAAATGTTATGAGATTCAGGCATGCGATATTTTGTATATAGGCCTATATACACGATATTAAAATAATATTGCATATCGATGGCTAAAAAGTAATACCTTGTATCTGTATATTTACAAGTTAATAAAAAACAGTTTTAGAAATTAGCTTCTCAAAATAGAGACTTACTCGTATATGTGTTTCTGCTTTCTTCTATTCGGGAACAAAATATTAGTACACTGTCCAATTTTGTGAACATAATAATAATAATAATAATAATAATAATAATAATAATAATAATAATAATGTAGTTCATCTAAATAGTAATAATGTAGTTAAACTAAATTAGCAATTTTGTAGATACGAGGTATCTCTTCTTAGCCATCGATATACGGTAATTTGATTACTTATTTATCCAACAATTCTTCCAATAGCGAAGTTATTGTTTATTTGTTTATTGCAGACTCTAGTTCGTGTGACGACGAGGTTATGTGCTCTTTTATTTTCTATAAAAGTAATGCACTCGTGCGCTATTTCTAATAACAAATAGGCATATTTATCTTTCTCAGTGAAACTTCTGTTCCTGATTTCTTTCCGGTTCGTATTAGTTTAAATTTATTGCAAATCTTTACAATATAAGCAATGCCTCACATCAGGCTAGCAGCCGATGTTCACTTTTTATTCACTCACGTACTATTGCGTCACCTATGAAATCCAAAGATGTTTGGTTAACTATCCAATAACTAGTGGCCCGTTAAATTCCTCTTCTGCAACCCGACAATCCACTAACTTTAAAGGTCCACTGACTAATGGAGGAATACATTGTTTATAGGTCTGTTTTCTTGCAACCCAGCACTAGATTATTCAACTTATACGATGAATTTGAGATATTGGCCAATAATGTTTCAGAACCGCCTTAAAATCAACCAATCACAGATGTGTTTCTTGATAATACGCTTTGTAAGGAATCTTCTTAGCTGATAAGGCACCTCGTGCAATACTCGACATGTAATCGAGGCAAATTCAAACAAAATTTAACTTTGAAAATTGCGTTTCAGTAAGTGTAACTTCAAGCAATAAATAAATGTCTGAAGAAATCTCTTTCGTTTTTTTAATCTATTAATGTAACATTTCATCTTTCTTACTTTTGAGGTTAAGTATTGTGCTTTCGTATTTCCGATCTGAGTAGTTGACAATACAGACGTGGACAAATTATTAACAAAATTGACGTTTTTTATGATAATTCTGTTTACAAAATTTGTCTTTTCAATTTAGACTACAGTTGACAATTCTGCATATTTCTATCATTACAGTAGACAGAAATATGCAAAAATTTCAACTGTAGTTTAAATTAAAGAGTTAAATTTTGTAAAAATATATAATAAAAATCTTCAATTTTGCTAATAATTTGGAAATTAGAAAAAATGTCAACTACAGTCTAAATTGAAGAGTCAAATTTTGTAAAACTATAAAATAAAAATCTTCAGTTTTGCTAATAATTTGGGAATGTCCAAAATGTCAACTGTATTCCAAATTGAAGAATCAAATTTTGTAAAAATATATAATAAAAACCTTCAATTTTGCTAATAATTTGGAAATACGCAAAAATGTCAACTGTAGTTTAAATTGAAGAATCATATTTTGTAAAAATATATATAAAAAATCTTCAATTTTGCTAATAATTTACAAATATCCAAAATATCAACTGTATTCCAAATTGAAGAATCGAATTTTGTAAAAATATGTAATAAAAACCTTCAATTTTGCTAATAATTTGGAAATACGCAAAAATGTCAACTGTATTCCAAATTGAAGAATCGAATTTTGTAAAAATATGTAATAAAAACCTTCAATTTTGCTGATAATTTGGAAATACGCAAAAATGTCAACTGTATTCCAAATTGAAGAATCGAATTTTGTAAAAATATGTAATAAAAACCTTCAATTTTGCTAATAATTTGGAAATACGCAAAAATGTCAACTGTATTCCAAATTGAAGAATCGAATTTTGTAAAAATATGTAATAAAAACCTTCAATTTTGCTAATAATTTGGAAATACGCACTGTATTCCAAATTGAAGAATCATATTTTGTAAAATTATAATAAAAAATCTTCAATTTGCTCATAATTTTTCCACGTCTGTAGTATTTAGTATGTCGTGATAGATAGCAGTTTGTTTTTTTAACTACATTATAAGGAAACATAATAATGTCTTAATGGTATGTTTTTTAAATAATATTATCATTTACGTATGTAAATTTTATTCGTTGAATAATCTTATTGAATTGCACTCTTGGTTTCATATTATTAGCATAATTTTACGAGCCCACAGATAATTTACTCTTCACCACATTTAATTGGCGAGATAATCTTTCATTACCCTTATTTAACGAAAAAGGCATTCCTAATAATTTCAAAACAATAGTTATTTATAGTATAAGAGAGTAAAATTATTAGATTTTATACGCTATTTATAATTTCCACGAGCGCATAAAATCAGTTTACTCTTTTGTGCTATACAATATGTATTTTATCCATTTCTGGTATCTAAATTTAATTTAACATTTCCTGACTATTCTATATAATGTATTGTTTGTAAAGCTATAAATGAAGGAACGTATGGTTTTTATTCTTGCTAGTGTTGATTGTAATAGAAAGAGTGATTTAAACAATTTTGTGCGAGATCGTGCGTATTTGCTTGGTTTCCGCACAAAACCAATCCGCGGAAAGTCTAAAATTCCACATTCAGTATTCCCAACATAACACACATAACAATTTCCCATTTCTTATCGCATAAGTGACATATTGATTTTACTGCTTTAGGCTTTTAACATATTATTTTTAGAGACTTTCAATATAGTAATAATTATAAATTTGAAACTTACCACTGCAATTTCACCTAAATTGCACTGTTAATTATTGTTTTTAAATATTTGCAAAAATTAAGTAAACTCTACAACTCCACTAAAGTTACTGCATTCGTGATGCAAATAACATTAAGGAAGCCGTGAAAAAATCAACAAGATTCCAGACTCATCATAGACTGGGGAAAAAAAAGACAGACGTATATCACGGCCTGCTGGTGTATAGTAAACACAGAAAACATTTTAAAGCAACAAAGTTGAAGATAGATATTTTTGTTTTGCAAATTTGCCGTCATTGAACAGAAACCAAGATGGAGAGTCCATTGCAACTAATTTGAAATTCCTCTTTCAGATATGTAATAAACGATCTTTGCACAAAATAATGTACGAAACACGAGCGGTATGTTTTCTTTCAATTCTCGGAAATTAAAAAAGCTCAACTACGTTTCGCTTTTTCAAACTTCTCCTCGAACATGAAAACTTCAACATACCGCTCTTGTAACGCATATTACTATTACATTACAATGACAGTGTAATAAAGACGAATTCAGATACCAGTCATAGATAAAGATTTTTTTATTTAATTTATAAATTCTACGTACACATAACACGTTATCATTTTTTTATAAATTTGCATAAAATGTATATTCGCATATAACAACCATTCCTATTGATAACTTAATATTTAAAATATTAATCATCATTTAACTTTTTTTATTTTATTGGGTTATTTTACGACGCGTCTGAATGAAATGAAGGTGATAATGCCAGTGAAAAGAGTCCGGGGTCCAGCACCGAAAGTTACCCAGCATTTGCTCGTATTGGGTTGAGGGAAAAACCCGGAAAAAACCTCAACCAAGTAACTTGCCCCGACCGGGATTCGAACCCGGGCCACCTGGTTTCACGGCCAGACGCGCTGACCGTTACTCCACAGGTGTGGACATCATTAAACTTAATAGTGATATAAATACAGAGTGAATTTATCTTAAGTCAGAAACTAAATCAATGTAATCAAGTATTTTCCTAACACAATTGTTATTAGGCCATGGTAAATTTGGCAGTTATTTTGATAAGTTCAAAATCGTAATATAGGTCATTTCTGTATGTGTATGTCAGCAGTCATTACGAACAGTTAAATAGGTATATTTTTTATTTGAATATTCCAAAACTGAATAAAAGTTTTTGCTTTAAAATGACATATGCTGTACATTTTCATTCTAAGTAAAATATTAATTGATATTTTGATATAAATAAGTTTTGCGAAAGAAATCCCTAAACGATGATAGGTGTTCATTAAAGGACACCATGTAAATCAATTTTGCAAAAGTTAAAATTTTGACCTTACGTAGAGAGTACATTCTTTCTCTGATTATGTTTTATGTGAAAATCCTAGAGATATTCAGAGTTTTAATACTAATCAAAATATTCATTATTTTAATACAAGAGGCATACAAGATCTCCATGTATCCTCTGTTATGCTCAACTGTTATAAAAGGAAGATTACTATTCATACATTACGGTCTTCAATGCACTGCCTAAGTGTCTTACAGATTTCAAGGACTAAAAGAAAATGTTCAGAACAGAAATACAAATTTTCTGCATAACATTTTCTACTTAACAGATAAATAATTCTTCATGCATATAAATTGTTGAATTAATCTACTCACGTATTCAATAATTTTGTATAACTTTTGAGTTGTTCCACATATAGAAACTAAATTGCTGATGCGAGATTTATAGAGTATAATACCTAAACTTAAATTAAAATGGGGAAGATTCATAACTTTTGCAAAGGTAGTTCTACTTGTCTGGTCCATCTAGCCGTAGGAAGTTTAGCTTAAGACTAAATTCGAAAAGGAATGTGGATATATTCATTCATTCATTCATTCATTTAGTGTTCTGCCGAAGGACAGGTCTTTCACTGCAAACCCAGCTTTCTCCAATCTTTCCTATTTTCTGCCTTCCTCTTCGTTTTCTCATATGATCCATATATCTTAAGGTCGTTTATGATCTCATATCTTCTTCTACCCCGAATTCTTCTCCCGTTCACCATTCCTTCCAGTGCATCCTTCAGTAGGCAGTTTCTTCTCAATCAGTGACCAAACCAATTCCTTTTTCTTTTCCTGATCAGTTTCAGCATCATTCTTTCTTCATCCATTCTTTCCAACACAGCTTCATTTCTTATTCTGTCTGCCCAATTCACACGTTCCATTCTTCTCCATATCCACATTTCAAATGCTTCTATTTGCTTCTCTTCAGTTCGTCGTAATGGCCATGTTTCTGCTCCATACAATGCCACACTCCATACAAAGCACTTCACTAGTCTTTTCCTTAGTTTTTTTTCCAGAGGTCCGCAGAAGATGCTTCTTTTTCTATTAAAAGCTTCCTTTGCTATTGGTATTCTCCTTTTGACTTCTGGTTGCAGCTCATTTTATTGCTTATATTACATTCCGAATATTTATAACACTTAATTTCTCTTAGGAGGTAATTTGTCAAATATTTAGCTAATACAACAAATTCCTAAGGTTATAATTTTATTTTTCTCTCTGCGTTTCGCCATTAAAAGCCGTAAATATTTATTAAACATTATTCTATTTATCTTATATCATTCCTGGATATATTAGCTCACAGGTACAGAACATAAATATAATCTGATTCAATAATTTATGAGAAATCTTTCGCACAGAAATTAAGAAAAAAGGCATAGCGAAAATCATTTCTTCTCTTCCAGGAATTCTGAGAGAGTATATTGTAATGGAAATATCTAAATTGGTTCTTTGTAGCACCAAGAGTTCCTCTCTACACTTAGTTTTAATTAGAAAGCAACAGGTAATATTCCATATCCAACTTCAGCATTACGTCACTCGCAACTTTTTGTATGCACATCTCCACCGTAACAAATGAGGAGGTCGTAGCTAGAGGATGTTAGTTAAGTCACAGGAGGTCACTTCCAGATTATGCTGCACAAAGAGACACGAAATCTGCGCTGTAATAAGTAATAAGTGTTTGAAAAACTTACGTTCTGTTAGTACATTCTAGTCACATTACTGTTTTCTTGGCAGCAAAGTTTTAGGCACTTCAAGCTGATCGAACAACAGATCATAATACGTAACCTTCTCATTCTTATCCGAAATTTCAGCTCTCTAAATACATTAATTACATATTATCTCCAGTTGTTTAATTGAATAACTGCTTTACCCGCTTAAATGTTTCAACTCTATAATACATACGCCTACAGTTCTAAGTAATTTCTTGTAACCTAAAAAACGTTAATCATTTCTCTCTCTTTTCTTATTCCCTTTTCTTAATCATAATTTTGTCTCCATTCAACATCTCATTGTTCATTAATTTCATTTCCCTTGCTAATGTTACAAAAATGGTGCCACTTCCTATACACGTCACATCAGCCACTTTCCAAACACAGTTGTCACACTGATTGCGACAAATGTAAAACACTCGCACTTAACGTTCCCATTACTTATTTCACACGCCAAAAACGGTGATGCGGATTTTTAAATTATCTTTGTCTTTAACAGTTTTTCCCCCTTCCTTCAGTTTCTTCCTTTCTGTCCTTCCTTCTTCTTTCTTTTTCTTTCCTTTTCTCCTTTATTTCTTCCTTCCAACTTTCCTTTCTTTCTTCCATTTCTCTTTTTTATCGTTTATTTCTTTTTATTTTATTTTCTTTCTTCATTTTAGTCTTCATTTCTTACTTTCTTTCGTCTTTTCTTTCTTTTTTCACTTCTTCCTTCCTATCATTTACCTTACTTTCTATCTTCCCTTTCCTATCTTCACTTCTTCTTAAAAATTGTGCTTCATTTAACAACTCTTGCAACTGCCGAGTTATATCAGCGTCGCCGGTGTGCCGGAATTTTGTCCCGCATGAGTTATTTTACATGCCAGTAGATAGATGGATTTATTCAGCAATATTACTGTATACATAAAAATGCACTACACTATCAGAATTTGACCTTAAATCCAATGCAATACACGGGTCTTTTTACCGTACGTGCTTTACAAAACAAGTTCTACTTTTTAGGTTTCACCCTCTTCACCCATGTACATGCCAATAAATCTATTGACATGAGCCTGTCGCATCACTCCTTCTTTCTTCATATTTTCTTTTCTTTTTTTTTCTTTATTTCTTCCTTCCTTCCATTCTCCATTTCTTTCTACATTCCTTACTCTCTCTCTTCTCTACTTTCTTCCGTTATTACTAATTTTTTTCCTTCCTTCCATCCTCCCTTAATTCATTCTCTCTCCCTTTTTCCTTGCCCTCTTCTTCATTTTTCTTTCTTTATTCTTTTTTTCTTTCTTCACTTGTCTTTGTTTATCTCTTTCTTTCTTCTTTTGTTACTTTATTTCTTCCTTTGAATCTTTATTTCCTTTCTTCCTTTGTTTCTTCCTAGCATGGTGATTCTTAATCTTTTTTGAGTCATGGAACCCTTCGAAAAAAAAAATGAAAAACAATTTTAGATGCGCTTCTGCTTCTTACGTTTAAATACGTATTTTTATGTGAATTTCACGGACTCCCTGAAGCTAATCCAAGGACCCCAGGTTAAGAACACTTTCACTAGAAGATTAGCGACTGAGCGGCCGCCACTGAACTCCTTGCCTGCCCGAAACATGCACACCTCGCCCAGGGCACGCCTGATTCCTGCCCGCCGCCGTGAGCACCTCATATGTACATTACGGCTACTTTCGATTATTTTTTCAATATACTACTATAATAGGCTATGTTGCAGTCATCGTTTCTAAGAGAAAATTGATTCACATCGGCTCTTTTTTATATATAATTTATTACAAGAATACATATTAACTACATCAAAAACTAATTTATACATTAAACAATGCTGTAAATATTAAAAACATTAAACAACATTGGTCACATTAAATAGTAAAACAAAAAATAGATTTAAAAAGTTAATCCCCTATGAGTAATGCTTGTGGTCGGGGTTTGAAAACTGCACTATATATAGGCAAAACAAGAAGAAGAAGAAGAAGAAGAAGAAGAAGAAGAAAAAGAAGACGAAGAAGAAGAAAAGATAAGTAACAAAAATAGTATGCCTATCCTAAAACTCTGCAACTATCATATTTTTCTCAGTTGATTTCAAATTTACTCTTTAGGCTTAATAGTGTCGGAGAATATGAAAGTTCTCATTATTTGCTAATAATCTTAGTTTCAGGAGTGTATTGGCATACTGAAGAATAACAGATTGCCACAACGAGAGAAATGGAAGAAAGAAAGGAAGGTTGGAAGGAAGAAATAAAGGAGAAAAGGAAAGAAAAACAAAGAAGAAGGCAGGAGAGAAAGGAAGAAACAGAAGGAAGGGGGGGGGAACTGTTAAAGACAAAGATAATGTAAAAGTCCGCATCACCATTTTTGGCGTGTGAAATAAGTAATCGGAACGTTAAGTGCGAGTGTTTTACATTTGCCGCAGTCAGTGTGATAACTGTGTTTGGCAAATGGCTGATGTGACGTGTATAGGAAGTGTATCCTTCGATGTTTCACAGCAACATGAATAATTAAAATGCAGGTTTATCTAAACTTTAAATTTTCAGTTAAACTGGGCCGTCGATAATTGAAGACCTCCCTCGAATAACGGTGTAACCAACGACAGTAAGCTTTACGGATAGTAAAAATATTCTCTCAATTGTGGGTGTTCTTATTCATTATGCGGTTTATTTTATATTTGGTGACGTGTCCCGTGCTATTGTACTGTATTGTATTGTATTGTATTTATTTAAATTTCCATGATATTCGTACATTGCTTCACCTAGAATATGGAACATGTCAAAAGAAAAAGAATCTTAACAGTAATACAAAGTCTTAATTATAGTCACAGTCTAATTTAAATATATACAGAAGAGTTTTACAATATAGTTTACTAGTACAACACAAAGTTTTAGTATCAATTTCATGAAGCGTTGTTGAATTCATGAATTCACCTACAGAATAGGAGGGTGAGCAATTTGTAGGTACTTCTTTAAATTGGCCTTACTAATCTTATGTTTTGAGTTTCATTTTTTTATCCGTAGGGAGGCTATAATAAGTTGACATGGGAAGGTCATGTTAATGACCTGTGTATTAGATTGTCAAGAGTAATATATTTATTAAGGAGACTTAGATACCTTGTATGCAAAGAATTTCTTAAAACCTCGCATTTTGCTTTTTTAATAGTATTACTACTTGAATAATTTCAAGGGAAAAATTGTTCCGGGGCCGGGTATCGATCCCGGGACCTCTGGTTGAACGTACCAGCGCTCTTTCCTGACCTGAAAGACTAGATTTGCATAATATGTACGTCACTGTGTACGTTAACAGAAAACCACAATTTCAAGTCACACAGAGTTTGTGTGCACTCGATGTGGGTCTCTGGCGTTTCGTCAGCCCACGCGAGTTGTGTGGATATAAAGGGAAAGGTTGAGACGGTGTCGGGTGGAGTTCCCGGGTAGCTCAGTTGGAAAGAGCGCTGGTACGTTCAACCAGAGGTCCCGGGATCGATACCCGGCACCGGAACAATTTTTCCCTTGAAATTATTCAAATCTGCTTTACAGGGAGCCTTACCTGAAAGACTAGATTTGCATAATATGTACGTCACTGTGTACGTTAACAGAAAACCACAATTTCAAGTCACACAGAGTTTGTGTGCACTCGATGTGGGTCTCTGGCGTTTCGTCAGCCCACGCGAGTTGTGTGGATATAAAGGGAAAGGTTGAGACGGTGTCGGGTGGAGTTCCCGGGTAGCTCAGTTGGAAAGAGCGCTGGTACGTTCAACCAGAGGTCCCGGGATCGATACCCGACCCCGGAACAATTTTTCCCTTGAAATTATTCAAATTTACTTTACAGGGAGCCTTACCTGAAAGACTAGATTAGTATTACTACTTATTTTATTAATTTGTGGGGAAATTGTGAGAAAATTGATCAAGTACTTCTTTTGCAAGAAAAAAAAAAAGGCAATCCGCATTTTGACTGATTCTGATTTTGATGCTCACTGCAGACCTTTGTTTATTTCTGAAAGAATATTAACTGTTGTGAATTTGTATATTTTCCATTGTTTGATTAAAATTAAGTCAAATTTAAACAGTTATTATCCTCATAGCGAGATTTATCATTATGGTAGTAATTACCACCTTGTGGCCCCTAGGGTTAGATTAGCCAAGTCTAAACAATGGCTTACATCAATTTACTTTGTCTATGTTTAATAAACTTGCTTATAGTACACATATTGTTAATTTTAACAGATTTAGGTGTGTTATTCGTGACTGGCTAATCAAAACCCTTTTTACGATATAAATGAATTTATGGAAACTAGTGTTGATATAGTATTTTAGCTTGTTTGTTTACCTTGTTTCTTTTTTTTTTTTGACTTTATCTATGTATCTGTGGTACCACGACTGTTTTTATCAATAAATCAATATTAACAATTTTTACTGCCATATAACGCACTTATTTTTGATAACATGATAGACTTGCCGATGGAGTATGAAAGTAATTTTACATGTATTTATGCTATGAACTGTTGGATTAGTTAGAAAGTTTCCACGATTACATACGAGGAAGATTATTAGTGAAAAAATATACTGACAAGCCATGAGCATTATTTGTAATTTTTTGAAAATTATCCTACACGATTCCCTAGTTCTAGCACCTACTATTATTCCAATTACTCTTTTTTGTAGTAGGAATATAATGTTACTATCTGTGGAATTTCCCAGAATATTATTTCAAAACTCATTACTATAATACGTATAAAACAACTCCGATCAATTTCATGGCAATTTAGTCACATAATATAATAGCGATAGGCACTATAGTTAATTATGGATCTTATATAACGCGAAATATGTCCAGAGAAACTTCCACTTACAACTGAAGAAGAAATTTAATGTTCTTCGAAATTTCAGTATTTTAAGCTAATTAATAATGTACGAAAATGAAATATTTTAGCCTACATTTGATTTACATACACATACATGTCCACCTCCACCCCCAAATAGAAACACACACAAGTAGAAAGTATTAATATTTGAAATGTTCATTAAAAGCCTTTAGTATGGCTAATGAATATATATTTGAACATAAAACAGAAATTATATTTGGTCCACCCAACATGATTTCAGACGAGATTATTGAAACTAGTTAAATCAATTTTATCCCCCCTCAGTCCCTCCACACACGCACGCACACACGCACACGCACACGCGGGCACGCACACACACATATAAATCACTTTTATCTTTCTCTTTTTGACTGGTATCAATTTTTTCCTTCCTTTATTTCTTCATACCATTCTTTCTTTCTTAATTAATTTTCTTTCTTTATTTGTTCCCTCATTCTATATTTACTTTCTTTGTTTTCCTTCCTTTCTTTCTCTTTTTGTTTGTTTCTTTCTGTTTTCTTCCTTTATGTTTTCTTTTTTTCTTTCATTCTTTCTTTCATTCCTCATTTCTTTTTTCTTTCCTTCTTTCTCTTTTTTCTTTCTTTTATTCTTCCTTTCTTTTTGCTTTTTTTCTTCCCCTTTTCTTCGTTTGTTTCTTTTTCTTTCTTTCTTTCATTTTCTTTCTTCTTTTCTTTCTTTCTTTCTTGCTTTTTTGTTTGTTTCTTTTTCCTTCCTTTCTCTGTTTGTTTGTTTCTTTTTGTCTTCCTTTCTTCTTCTCTTCATTCTCTCTTTCTTTTCTCCCTTTCCTTCTTACGTTCTCTTCCTTTTTCTTCCTTTCTTGCTTTCTTTAATTCTTCCTTTCTTCCTTCCTACCTTTCTTTGTTTAGTTCTTTCTTTCTTCTCTCTTCTTCTTTCTATCTTTGTTTCTTTCTGTCTGTATTTTTTTCCAGTTTTAATCCCCACCCTTTCTTTCTCTTATTTTTTCTGTTTCTCTGACTCTTTTGTTGAAAATGTTTAAGGTCCTCTGAGTTTCTCATTCCTATTTGTCTCTTTAATTCTTATTGTACTTACGATATTAAAACTTGATCCGGCCCAGTTCAAAAGGAAAATAACACAAAATTTAAAGTTTTGAGAAAACCGAATTTGAAAGCTTCATATTGCTATGAAAAATCCAATTAACACACTCTAATTTGAAAATAATATATAAAACATCATTAATCTGGAGTCATTTCAACAATCTTTCGATGTTTCACAGTAACACGAAGCTTTAAAATGCAGGTTTCTCTGAACTTTAAATTTTGAGTTAAACTGGGCCGTCGATTTATTTTGAACATTACTTAACTAATAAAGATTCAAATAATGTTTCCTTTTCAAAACTTTGTTCTAGCTATCGGTACACTTCAACCAGCAATCAGAGAACTTCTTTATTATTTATTGAAATAGTTTCTGTATTTAGTTGTTCATCTTTTTCTAACTTCTTCTATCATCAGGTCATATTTTTGCATCCTTAGCATTTCTCCAGCGATCATTCTTGAAAGAACTCCGTAGTTGGTTGTGGATAATGATATATGTATGTTCTAATATATCCATAGAAGTTACAATATTGTTTTACCATAAAATTCGTAGCATGTATTTTCTGCTATGAACTCTAATCTTCGACGAGGAGACTAGATATATTAAAATTTCGATTCCATCAATAAATAGGAAATGTGTAGGACATGTCCTGATCATCCCTTAGACATATTAAGATGAATTTTATGCTATTTTTTCATTTATCCTGTAGAATAAAACTGTTTTTAACCGGAACTCTTACTTGCTTATAAATGGCTTTTAAGGAACCCGGAGGATCATTGCCGCCCTCACATAAGCTCGTCATCGGCCCCAATTCTGAGCAAGAATAATCCAGTCCCTAGTATTATATCCCACCTCCCTTAAATCCACTTTAATATTATTCTCCCATCTATATCTCGTCTTCCCAAAGGTCTTTTTTTCCTCAATCTTCCAACTAACACTCTATATGCATTTCTGGATGCACCCATACGTGCTACATGCAATGTCCATCTCAAACATCTGGATTTAATGTTCCTAATTATGTCAGGTGAAGAATAAAATACGTGCAGTTGTGTGTTGTGTAACTTTCTCCATTCTCTTGTAACTTCATCCCTCTTAGCCCCAAATATTTTCTTAAAACATCTTATTATCAAACACTCATAACATCTTTTCCTCTCTCAAATTAAAAGTCCAAGTTCCACAATTATACAGAACAACCGGTAATATATCTGTTTTATAAATTCTAACTTTCAGATTTTTTGACAGCAGATTAGATGACAAAAGTTTCTCAACCGAATAATAACAGGCATTTTCCATATTTATTCTCCGTCTAATTTCCTTCCGAGTGTCATTTATATTTGTTACTGTTGCTCCAAGATATTTGAATTTTTCCATTTCATCAAGGGATAATATTTGCAATTTTCATATTTCTATTTCGTACAATATTCTGATCACGAGACATAATCATGTACTATGTTTTTTTTTTTTCGGGGTTTACTTCGAAATCTATCTCCTTACTTGCTTCGAGTAAAATTACCTCGTGTTTCCTAATAGTTCGTGGTTTTTCTCCTAACATATTCACGTCATCCGCATAAACAAGCAGCTGATGTAACCCGTTCAATTCCAAACCCTGTCTGTTATCTTGGACTTTCCTAATGGCATATTGTAGATCATAGTTAAAAACTAAAGGTGATAGTGCATCTGCTTGCTTTAGCCCGCAGTGAATTGGAAAAGCATCAGAGAGAAACTAGCCTATACGGGCCCTGCTGTACGTTTTACTGAGACACATTTTAATTAATCGAACTAGTTTCTTGGGAATACCAAATTCAATAAGAATATTATATAAAACTTCTCTCTTACCAAATTCCGAACAAAAAGAGAAAATCCTTCGCCCTCTTTAGGATATGAATTCTATTATTAATATAGAAAACCAATGCACAAATATATTCAGTAAAAGGCTTGCAACATAAAATATATTTTGGACCATGAAAGATTAGACATGTTCATTACACAGATTTTTACTCTGAATGATTAATGAACTATTGGATGTGTAAATATACACTAACATAAAAGACACAATTATTGCTGGGTTTATGCGATAGAATTTCTGATTATATTACCTCGGTCTCTAACATATATATTAATTCCTTCACATGTATATTCATTCACGATTTAGAGGCAGGAAATATGACCTTGTATTCAAATAATTTAAAAATTTTACGACTCTTGTTTCTTGGTTGCGTGGATGAAATAAGAATTTTACAAACCCTCTCTTCCCATTCCTTCTCGCAAGTTCAAACATTGATTCAGCTCTAATACATATATTTTAATTTTTTTTCAATGCTATTTGCCTTAGTATCGGTTTCTGAAGGAAAGGGGGAGGGCGGAGAAGGGACGAGATTTTGGCTTGACTGTTATTGTGAACAATAAAGTTTAGTGTTTTTATGTGTATCGTAACTTGCTTGATTTTATATCCCCCCTCAACTTCGCCCTCCCTTGCCCGCTCCACCACTTGTCAAGTAAAGAAGAATACAAAAGAGAGAGTGACTTGTTTTGTGATATGAATGGTGCCACCCTGCTGTGCCATTTGGCACGCATCACCCCCTGTAATGTACACACCTCACAAATTAGAAATAATAAAGGAACGAAATCCACCACAATAACTCCGTTTAGAGGGCTTTAAAGTAATTTATTACACTATCAAACTAAAGTTTAGTCAGTCTATGTTGGTCACGACGTCAAGGTCATTTCCCTTCATTCTGTATTTTAAAACAGAAGTCAGTTATTTTGTTAATAAAGAACTCAAAAACCGATACAAAAATTCATCATGTAACTTGCGCAAAATTATCTGTCCATCAGAAAGAAACATTACTTGCACTCCTGGACATTTTATCCCCAGATAGGCACGAGATTAAAAGACACAATAGCAGGAATGCGCCAGCGACAATGTTAGGATATGCATTACACTCCCATATATGTTTTAAATCTTAAAGCTTACCAAGTTCATAAGAATTTATTTATTTAACATCATTATTAGACTTCACACTTTATTTATCTAATTGATATATCACAACATTGCACTCAAAAAATTACTGAGTTACATTTAAACTCAAAATATTGAAACTTTGCAATGTACTAGGGCATTCGAAAAGTAACGAGAAGATAGTTACTGTTTCACATTAAATTTATTTAGGTTACTTTTGTTACTACGTCCTTCAAATATAGTCTCATGTAACGTCAACAATACGTTGCCAAATTCTTGAAAGATGGGTGACTCCGTCTGCAGCAGATTTCTGAATATCTCCCTCACTGGTCAATTTAAGCTCTTCGGATGTCAACTCTTGATTGAAAGCGAATGCCTCACTTCCACCCAACTTGCAATAGTTCAGTATGGTAGGACTTCTCTCCCACAGGCTTCTTGTAATGCCCCAAAGCATTGAGTTGCATGTTTTTCTCTTGCAACTTGGATTTTTTTGAAGCACCTTTGTTCCTACTATTAGGGCTGTATTGTTTACTACAAATCAGAAACAGCCACTGTATTTAAAAAAAAATATGGCTACTTCGAGACTCTCAATACTGCAAATTTATGAAACAATCGCTGGTCTATTACGTAGTACAAGATTTCAATTGTCACCGCTAGGAGCACTGAATTTTACAGCATTGTTGTCATTACTTATCGAATGCCGTAGTATTTATTTTATTCCAATATCACAATGTTGCATCTTAACATTCAACTATAAACTCAGAATTCTCCAAATCCTACATTCAAATATTAATACGTATACTGTATTTGAATATTACATAGCAAAATTAATTGATTACCATTTCACCTGAGGATCCGTTCATATATTTAATCATGTTAACATTTGATAAAAATAATTGATTTCCTTTCCCTTGCAGATCTGTCTTTCTATATATTACAATAATTTTCTAATTTAAAATCTTACAATCTTACTTATTTAAAATGGCTTTTAAGGAACACGGAGGTTCACTGCCGCCCTCACATAAGACCGTCATAGGTCCCTATCCTGAGCAATATTAATCCAGTCTCTATCATCATATCCCACCTCCCTTAAATATCCATTTTAATATTATCCTCCTATCTACGTCTCGATCTTCCCAAAGGTCTTTTTCCCTCCGGCCTCCCAACTAATACTCTACTTGCATTTCTGGATTAGCCCATACGTGCTACATGTCCTGTCCATCTCAAACGTCTGGATTTAATATGCCTAATTATGTCAGGTGAAAAATATAATGCGTGCAGTTCTACGTTGTTAAAGTTTCTCCATTCTCCTGTAACTACACCCCTCTTAGCTCCAAATATCTTCCTAAGCACCATATTCTCGAACACCCTTAGCCTCTAATCCTCTCTCAAAGTGACAGTCCAAGTTTCACAACCATACAGAACAACCGGTAATATAACTGTTTTTAAATTGTAACTTTCAGCTTTTATGACAGCAGACTGAATGATAAAAGCTTCTCAACCGAATAATAACAGGCATTTCCCATATTTATTCTGCGTTTAATTTCGTCCCGATGTCTTTTATATGTTGTTATTGTTGCTCCAAGGTATTTAAACTTTCCCACCTTTTCAAAGGATAAATTTTCAATTTTTTATATTTCCATTTCGTACAATATTCTGGTCACGAGAGACAATGATATACTTTTTTTCGGTATTTACTTCCAAATCTATCTCTTTACATACTTCAAGTAAAATGATTGAAAATCCTCTTGAAAATAAAACATTATGGGTGCTATTCATAGACATTTCGCAGCACGAGCTACGAGCGTACTAAGCTAGCCTCGGCTATCCACTGGTTACTAGTACAGAATTCAAATCATATCCTATCGCTAACACTGGTTTATGAATACGAAAAACGCTGATCATCACCGGAAGCCCGCGTTAAAAAGTCTATGATACGGCCCTATAATATTTAAATTCAGTGCTTTACCTGTGTCTTATGATAATAAAAAAATATGGAAAAGACATTTTAATTGGAATTCTCAGCTTATCATTCATTCATAGATAACAAAAGAATCGCATTAATCCATTTTGCTATCGAATTCTATTTGTTTAAATCAAATTATTTACTTACAACATTCAAATAACACGTTTTTTGTTATATTGGTTTCACTAAAAATCTCAACTTTCTTGCTCTATACTGATTCATTTACTGACATCCCTAGCAATACAACCATTTATGCCCGACCATGCCGAAATGTAGTAATTATACACCTGGTAGCAGTCCTTCAATGCATGTCATTAAAGTACACCTACTCATTAAAGTACAGCTGTTCAGCCAATGACAACTCAGCTTACAGGTGTTCGGCCAATGACAAGTCAGCTTTGTACCGTTATAAAACCGCAAGTATCGATTATTCTCGGATATGCAATCGAAAGAGAATTAGCGAAAAGTCACGGAGGCTGAAAATCCAATACTCTCGCAGAAGGTTATGTTCTGTTACTATAATAATTAGCGTTAATTGTAAATAATATTCAAGTAAATTCAATTTGTCATCTCCTTTTTCAATGTTGAATTCAATAATCAAGGTTATATAGCAAGTTTAACGGGATTACATCAAGGTCAATGACATTATTGTTCCTCGGAAAAAGATCAATACTTTCGCTTCTGCGCACATCTCACAATTCACGACCTAGAACAAGGTCACTTCCGATCTTGTCAGATACAAATAAAATGTATACATCTGAATAATTCCAAGTTAGAAATATGGTCGTATGAAACTTGCTTATAATGGTAATTAAGACGCTCGTATGAATATTATGAAACTCGCTTGCGCTCGTTTCATAAATATCCATACTTGCGTCTTAATTACTATCATTATAGGCTCGTTACATAATGTACTAATTTAGCGTCTCTCGACTACTATTTTGTATTCCTGCAGTTCATAATATAAACCGTTTGACCTGTCGTTTACCTCCAATAAATATAATTCTCGAAATGACGTCACCATCAGAATAGTTGAGTCATACTATACATGAATAGTTGAATTTTATAACACCATAAAATAGATGTTATGCGGCTATTATAGCAAGATTATGTATGGACTAAACCAGAGACCGCGTGTGTAAACAGCTGGAGCTCTCATTGTTGAGAAGAGAACTGTATTATGGAGCTGCGGTTCCTAGTTGTTAGTCAACACGTATGACATAATAACAACACTAATTTACTGTCATTTCACAGCCACTGGACTACAGAAAGGATTTATTAACAGTAGCTGAAATATTTCTGCAGAAGTGGAATTTAACACTAAAGCCGACCTATCTTTAACGGTACATCTCTTTAAAGAATTTAAGTGCGTCTGGTAGACACCAAAGGATATTCGGACAATATTCGTAACTAAGGGAGATGGAAGAGTTTTCTGGGTAGGACAGAAGGCTTAATTAACTCGAAAGTATGCCGTATGAAGAATGAGAATGTTCGTAGTTATACTTTTGACAGCGATTCGTCATTTTCTATAGTCCTTTCAACTATAGAGCTTGCCAAAGATAATGAATTGATGGTAAAATTTCCTTAACCTTTAACTTGACAAAGTATCCTACAGAATACAACAAGTTAATAAGCTATCTATATATACTCGTATATATAATTTGAACTGGTAATGGACATTACGGGAAAACGGCTGGACGGATTTTAATAAATGACCCCTCATTTTGAAGCTTGGAACTCAAAGTTTTTCGGAAAAATAGTAGTTTTCAGTGAAATGTCAATTTTTAAACATAATTTTCCTATTTTCCAAAATCCATCTGTCGTCAGTTTTCAGAACTAGCTAATAGCATTCACGGCAGACTTGATAGTAGCTTCGCTTTTTTTGTAAAGGAGAAGCGAAGCGAGCATCAAGTCGGTCGTGTTGCATTTCAGAATAAAACAAAACACATACTACAGTAAACAATATTACACGAAGGCCATGATCTGTAAAAATGCTGACATATTTAGAGCTAAAATTAAATTGGTTATTAAAAACTTAACTTACTAAAAATAATTTACAGGTCTGTGGTGTGTAATTTTCTGGGTACAGCTGTGTATTGGATATTAAAAACTACAAAACTTGAGGTTGTTTGATGACATTATTACCATTAGAAATAAAATATTATTGTAGTTAATGCCATGATGTGACTATTTTTCATTAATTATACATATTAATGCTATACTGATGATATGAAAGTGAAACGTTTTGGGGTTATATAAGTAGATGTAGAGAATAACTTAAATTAGATTTTCATTTCTATATTTTACTGAGTGGCGGCTATATAGAATATATATAATATATGTTACTGAAAGCTATAAAACGTAGAATAATAATATTATTAAAAATCAAATATTTTTATAGTTATTAATCAAGTGGGGTTGGGTCTTTTTCATATATTTAATGGTGGTGTGGTGTAGATATTTATATGCGTGGTTCTCTCCAGTATTGGCTCAAGAGAGAGTATCTTTCATTGTTATGGAAGCAAATAACTTTCCGAATGTCTGGTATTCTTCATTGAAAATAAATCTGAAAAATGTTTATTTGAACGTCTAATAAACTTAGTTTGCAGCATTTGCTGCACAAGCCACTAGTATGCTATAATTTTAATAGAACAATAGAAAAAAATTGGTAGGAAAATTAAAGTTTCACAATACTATAATATTGTACAACACATAAAATATAGACATTGCGATAGTTGTTTTCTTTACAGTCCGACAAGGTTTAATAAACTACTGTGGGAAATGAAGTTTTGACAATTTAAGGGTTAATTGAAATTTTTCGGTTTCCACTTCGCTTTAACCAGAGGTTATTCAAACACTATATGACAAGATCTCTGAACAATTACTTACTTTATTTACAAATAGCTTTTAAGGAACCCAGAAGTTCATTGCCGCCCTCACATAAGCCCGCCATCGGTCCCTATCCTGTGCAAGATTAATCCAGTCTCTATCATCATATCCCACCTCATTCCAATCCATTTTAATATTATCCTCCCATCTACGTTTTGGCCTCCCCAAAGGTCTTTTTCCCTTCGGCCTCCCAACTAACATTCTATATGCATTTCTTCATTCGCCCACACGTGTTACATGTCCTGCCCATCTCAAACGTCTGGATTTAATGTTCCTAATTATGTCAGGTGAAGAATACAAAGCGTGCAGTTCTGCGTTGTGTAACTTTCTCCATTCTCCTGTAACTTTAACCCTCTTAGCCCCAAATATTTTCCTAAGAACCTTATTCTTGAACACTCTTAATCTCTGTTCCTCTCTCAAAGTGAGAGTCCAAGTTTCACAACCACACAGAACAACCGGTAATATAACTGTGTTCTAAATTCTAACTTTAAGATTTTTTGACAGCAGACTTTCTCAACCGAATAATAACACGCATTTTCCATATTTTTTCTGCGTTTAATTTCCTCCCGAGTGTCATTTATATTTCTTACTGTTGCTCTAAGAAATTTGAATTTTTCCACCTCTTCGAAGGATAAATCTCCAATTTTTATATATCCATTTCGTATAATATTCTGGTCACGAGACATAATCATATACTTTGTCTTTTTGAGATCAATACTTTTCCTTAACGTTTCCTCTCGCTTACAAATACCGTAAAGCTTAAACTTTCAAGAAATAATAAAGTTTAAACAACATACATAGTGTTCTTCCTTGTGCCGTTTCGGAACGCAAAAGAAGGAAGCACGTGATGAACAGAATTCTTAATCCAGGAGGGAATCAATGCCGTGTTATCAACAAATGTAGACAAGATAAAATATATGATAGTATCATGCCATAAGAGTCAATGCAGCAATTAAATAAATACTACAAATTTAGACTTTAAAATGTTAATAGTACATTATGCAACGAGCCTATAATTGTAGTAATTACAACGCGAGTATGTTTATGAAACGAGCGCAAGCGAGTTTCATAATTTTCATACGAACGTCTCAATTACCATTATAGGCAAGTTTCATACGAATTTTTATGCTCGACCATATTTCTAACTTGAAATTATTCATAAGTATTCATGTTATTATTATCTGACTGGGGAGCGGAACTGACCTTGTGCAATATCTCGTAAATTGTGAGATGTGCGCAGACGCGAAAGTATTGATTTTTTTTTCCGAGAAACAAATGTCATTGACCTTGATAAAATCTAGAGAGTAAAATAAACATTAATCTTGATATAACTTTGAAATTGATTTAGACATTGAAAAACGAGATGACAAATTGAATTTATTTGAATATTATTTACAATTAACGCTAATTATTATAGTAACAGAACATAACCTTCTGCGACAGTATTGGATTTCCAGCCTCCGTGACGTTTCGCTAGTTGTCTTTCGATTGCATATCCGAGAATAATCGATACTTGCGCTTTCATATTGCTGCAATGGTGTTTTCCGATTGGTGGAACACCTGAACGTTAATTAATAGGTGAACTTTAATGAGGTCCATTAAAGGGCTGCTACCAGGTGTATAATTACTACATTTCGGCACGGTCGAGCATAAAAAATTTAAACATTTAGACCACTAATAAACACATAACAATATGATGATTACGAAAATTTCTCAAAGATGAATAAATGCAGACAAATCATTTTCGTGTAAACTAGGCATTTCTTCTGATTAGATGGAGATGGAAATACATTTTGTCACGTAAAAATGCAACCCCAATTTTCACCTTTTCTTCTACTTGTTCCCCTTGTATTCTCCACGTTCTCCTCGAATTCCCGTAGTTTTGCTTCCATTCCCCGTGTTCTCTTTATATTTCCAGTGTTCTCTTTGCATTCCACTTGTTCTCCTTACGTAACCCTTGTCGTTCTTGTATTCCCCTTTGTCTCTTTTTGTCTTCTCGTATTGTCTTTGTATTACCCTTGATATCCTATCTTCCCATTATTCGCCTTATATTCCCTTGGCCTCCTTTTATTCTCCTTGTACTCCTTGTCTTCCGCTTCTTCTACATATCTTCTCCTTTTTCTCCTTGTATTCCCCTTGTTCTCTTTGCCTTCCCCTTGTCCCTGCATTCGCTTTCTTCACCTCGTTTCTCCTTTTTCTCTTGATGTCCCCTTATACTACTTTTCTTCTCCTTTTCTCCTTGTATTCCCGTTGATTTTCTTATATTAATCTACCCCTGTTCTCCTTGTCTTCCTCTTGTTGTTTTTGCATTTACCATTTTCATTTGTACAAGGTGGGCCAGTCAAACGGAAATATTTGATGGGAGTATACTGTTCATATGGAGAGGGTGAGAATGAATATAACCGTCTCTGCTGTACCTACTTACTTTACAATTTATGACTCCTTAGGCGGAGACGTCACTATCTCCGCGTTCCCTAGTAACCAAGTTGTTTGTCTCTACTATGTTTTGTTAAAATGTGCTCATCGTTACTGCAAACTGCAATTAATTGATTTCAATGGTCATGAGAAACCTCTCCATGCCCGAAAGGTAACGGCATGGTGCGCGGTTTCATCAACTGGAATAATCGGCCCATTCTTTTTTGAGAATGAGGCCGGAAATGCAGTGACTGTTAATTCAGCGCGATATGTTGAAATGATACAGAACTTTTTTACACCACAACTCGCCCATTTTCCCAGTGAATGAAAACACTCTGTTTCAACAGGACGGAGCAACACTTGTCCTTGAATTCCCATTTTTCTCCTTGTATTCACCTGGTACTCTTTGCCTTCCCTTTGTTCTACTTGTTTTCACCTTTTCCTCTTTTTTCTTCCCTTCTTGTCCTTTTATTACTCTTATTCTCCTTATCTTCGCCTTGTATTCCCCTTCTCCTGGAATTCGCTTTGTAATCATTGTATGTAGGTCCTATCGCTTTTATTCCTTGAATTTGCCTTTTTTCTTCACGTATTCCCCTTGTTCTCCTTGTTCCGCACGTTGTTAGTCAACCATGCTAAGTAAATATACGCAGCACAGTAAAGTTACGCACCTATCAACAGGTGATCGCATTCACATATAGGTCTAGATCTACTTTAAGATATACAGTACAATATGTTATGCACCTTGACAGGTGATGGTACCGACACCTAGACTAGACGACATTTCGGAAGGCGGTCAGCTGCTATATATGCGCCGTAGCATTTCTGATATGTGACGTCACAAGCTTGTACAGTAGAACCAATCAGAATCAGTCTATAACAAGTACTTCCAGAGTTCGTTTGTTCACGTGTGAGTGTTTCAATACATTGAATAAGTAAAACTAACATTTACTGTGTGTGTAAGATAAATAAATGGAAGAAGAGACTGTAAAAAAACAAAGTATCGCACAGACAGGCGCGGAAAACAGTATTTAAGGTGCAAAATTATTTAAAAAACGTTGACGAGCACAACGCTGCCGGCCATCTTGATGCTGGCTACAACGTTGCCAACGTGCAAGAAACGACTGCAGAAGCATGTGGTGTGGGATTGAGAACCGTGCTAAGAATATTGTTAGTGAAGGAAGGAGGGTTTGTTTGGTGTCATGCTTACAGTAATCAACGGCTAAAGTCATTATTGTCTTTTGTTAATTTAATTTATCTCCTGCACTATTTGTATTGCACGTGCTCGTGAAGTACGATGTGGCAATGTTGTACTCTGCCTTGCTCTCTCTATCTCTCTCGACGCAAACGCTAGCAGACTACCGCCTTCCGAATTGCCGTCTAATCTAGTTGTAGGTAAAGCTATGCAGCATAGCAAGGCGATGCACCTGAAGGGCTTCAATCACATTTTTTGCACTAAAACCAATATTGCCTTCAAATTTTCATTCTGCTTTAATTAAAGCACTCATTACTTGTTGTACAGTGCACAGACATGGACTCTAAGTAAAAATATTGAAAATAAACTAATAGTTTTGAAAAGAAGGTCGTCATCATCATCATCATCATCATCATCATCATCATCATCACCATCATTACTCCAAGGATCAGGCAATCGCCCGTTCGGACTTCATAATTCATCAGCCCAACGCTTTCTAAGTCTCCCGACGTCACGTCTTCCTCTTGCTTGATAATTTCTTGCTAACAATGGATATCTCTTCTTACTCATTCCATTCATGTGTTCAATCCACTTTTGTCTATAATTCGTGACTTTATCCAATAAAGGCTGTACTTTTAATTCTTCTCTTATATCCTCATTTCTAATTCTATCAAGTTTTGTACACCCTTTAACTTGTCTGAGGAACCTCATCTACACCGTTTATATTCTATCTTTCTGTTTTTTCGTTGGAGCCCAAGTTTCACATCCATACAATATTGTGGGAACTGTCATAACTTTATACATTTTTACTTTAATTTCTTTTCTAACTTCATTTTTGAACGTTCTCTGTATTGTTCCACATACCGTCTGAAATTTATTTATTTTAGAATCAATATCTCTTTCCATGTTGTAACTAATATCACAGCCCAAATATTTGAAACTAGACACCTGTTCTATAGGCTACTTTTATTTTCTAAACTAATTTTGGATCTCACTGGATGTTTTCCTCTAAATGCCATTGTCTTTGTTTTTTTTTTCTTACTGATATCTTTAGATCATATAATTTACATATTTTATTTAATTCATGTAAAGATTTCTGTAAGTCATCTTCATTTTTCTGTACTATGATTAAATCATCTGCAAACAAAAGATTATTTATATATACTTTATTATCTACTCTTATTTCTTGATTCACTAAAACTTTCCATTTATTTAAAATGTCGTCTATATATACAGTAGAACCTCTATTATCCGTGGTAATGAAGGGGCTGGGCTGAACGGTTAATCGAAAAAATCGGATAATCCGTACCGGTACCATAAAAGATTTTCGTAAATTTAGTGAATAATATTTATACTTTCGTAATTCCCTTCGTGGTTTTGACACTGTTGCGTTTAATATGCTAGATAGTGGATCAGAAGTTCACTAATTTAAGTCCGGTTATCAACGACGGATTTTTAAGGATCAAGGAAACTCCTTGTAATGGCTGTCTGTGGAAAGATATCAGTATTGGAGGTCTCGTGTTGTAGATTTTCGTACTTTCTACACTCCAATCTCGTATTCTGATGGGAGATGAGCCAATGTTTATCTTTCCCCAAACCATTGAGTTATTTACATTTTTTTTTTCGATTCTTAGCACAATGAGTGTTCGTTTGATACTCTAAGAAAATATTCATATAGAAGTTATACAGTACGTCAATTCGAACAATAGACCATACTGTGTAAGGGAATAGGCTTGTAATAACCCTCTCTAGAAAAAAATAACGTGCAATACTTCATATATTTCTGCAGCAAAAAAAAGCGAGAGAAAGACATACGATTAATCCAGCAATCGGTTAATAGGGTGACGGATAATTGGGTTTCTACTGTATATATTAAATAAAGTGGGCGATCAACTGCACCCTTGTCGTAACCCAGTGTTTGTTTTAATTGTATCTGTTCTTCTGAATCCGGTGTCTATAATTATATTTGTATCTTCATATAATTTCTTTATTGTTTCAACAAGGCACAGTGGGTATCCTTTCATTAGTAAGAAGGTATTGCGTAAAATGTTTGGTTCTATTAATGAGGATGACATTTGGAGAGAAAGGAATATTAGGGAGTTTACAATTTTATTTCCGGAACCAGTATTGCTAATATCAAAAGGAAAAAACTCCGCTGGTTGCGTCATGCGTTGAGGAAAGAAGATGCTTCCTTATTAAAATCTGTATGACAGGAAAATCCCACTGCACGTAAAGCATTGGGCAGACCTAAATTGAGATGGAAAGATCAAGTTCGCTTGGACTTAGATCGCGTAGGAGGAACTGAAGATGAGAAATACTGCAGAACAGAGTGGAGGAAACTTGAAAATGCGAACAAAAACCTCTTGAGGTTTGAAGAGCCACGGAAGTAAATAATAAGAAGGAAATATTAATTTTAATTAATCCTTCGTTTCAACTACAGACATTACAAAAACATATTATAGCAAAAACTGTATTTGCTCATCATTCCTTCTAAACGAGAGACAATGGAATGATAATTGTCATCGTAATTATTTATTTAATGCCCATTTGTAGCTAGGAAGAAAATTTAGAGGTGTTAAGATGATAATTAAATAATAACTCTGCACTTAAGTTATTTATTAATGACATCATAACGTCCGTTTCAAAATACGGATGTCATTCAGAGACTAGACAACCACTTTAATGTTTCATGTGATGCTCCATTAGTAATTCAGATGCTATTCAAGAGC